>AZIM01000850.1:185103-200959 GCA_000516915.1 Ophiophagus hannah
CAGCTGCTGTTGAAAAAGCAGGAAAAAAGGGCTTTTCCAACTGCTGTGCACTCCCACGCAGCGCTGCTCAGCTGTCCGAGCAGTTCAGCAGGTCGTAAATTGCCCTCATGCGACTCGCGCAACTCGCGCATGCGTGCGTGACGCAGAACAACAGAACCGGTANTTATACTGGTCGGATCCCATCCCTGGTTGATAGGCTTTGGGGTAAAAGATTTTTTTTCCTTGACTGATCAGGGACTGATCAAAACACAACATTCGTAACTATAATTGTGATTGCATTTATTTACGAAACAAAATTATTCATTTATCAAAGATTTTAGTGACTCTTGATTCAGAAATTATTTAGCTATTTATTATATTTCTATGTTTTGGCATATCAACTCCTCACCCACTCACCCCAAGAAGTGATATATTGATAATAATACAAATATAGCCTTTTAAATCCTTGATTAAATTGTATACAAATAATTTACAATTTTACTTTGTATATGATTGACCTTTTCTATTGTCACCATTGTGATCCAGCTTTGAAGTTGAATGTTAGACCTATTTCAAAAGTATATTCAGGTAACTTTATCTGTCTGTAAGTACCAAAGCTACTTACTGAAACATTTGTTATTTTCATAATGGCAGTGACAAATTTTCAGAGAAATTGATAACAATCAAATGCTTTAGAATCTTTTCTAACTTACTGCAGTTTTCATTTGTTGTGTAATCCATTATGTCTGATGATTTATTAAACCTCTTTCTTCTCTTTCTTCTTCCCACTCATGCATACACAAGCTCACACATATAGTACTATATATCAGCAATGGTGATAGAGAAGTAATGCTCTAAGTTCCCAATACTAATCATGTTTTTTTCAGTCAATGGGCCTACCAAGTATGAACTTAGGTTTGCATGAATGAAATGAATCTAACTGTATATTCAAGCAAATTACATATCATTTCATCTTTTAGAAAAGCAACTATTTCTTCTCATTTTAAAATATTTGAACATTATTAGAAGTATTCAAGTATTCATACGAATGTGGTAGAGATCTAAACCTACAAAAGATTGAAAGTGCTAGGTATATAGACATCTACCTGACCATTTTTTAATCAACCTGTGTCCATCTGTAATTTAACATTGTAATTATAAGATTTGGTATGATGTGATTTTTCACATTTAAATATATTGATCAAGTAATTCATGTATGTGCATTGTGAGATAAACAGCTAGCAATTTCTGAAGTCTCATTTACTTTTCTTTCTACTGGGAACCTTCTGAACTATATTGTTTGAAATGTGTCCTGAGACTTGTCTGTCTTGCTATCTCAGCAGAGGCACTTTAAATCAATTTTAAAAATGTCAGAGGTAAATGAAATAAAAAAGTTACCATTAATATTTTATTCTCATAGTCCACTAAGGTAAATATGAGTCTATATTTAGCTGTTGATATACATGTTCCTGGTAACTTTCATGAAGAGAAAAAAGAGCATGCACAAAGGAACCTTAACAAAACACTGCTTATACCTTCCTTCACAGCAATCTTGCCCTGAGTAAAAACTGAATCCCCAAGATATTAGCTATGCAGAATCAATTACCAATCTCCCAAAAAGCATTCACTATTGCTATTGTAAAATGAAACAGATTGTACTGAATATAAATCCAATTTGTCAAAAATGTTTATATCACTGAATCATCCTCAGAACAAAAGGCTCAGTCATTGGGATATCCCTCAGGTATCACAGTTACAGCCTATTTCAATTACAGGATAGCACCCAAATAGATCAACAGATGTATTATTATCTATTTTTGTTTGTGTTTCACATATTTTCCAGAATAAGACACAATTGCTGACAGTCCATTCATTTTAGAGATACCTATAAAAGACATATTCAACAATACAGTACATATACACTACTGATGTTCATATGATAAAGAGATTTCCACTGTCATGAATCTTCCCTAATATTATTCACTAGAATGCTGATTAATTAACATCATCGTTTTAGAATATAGAGCTTGGTATATTTGGAAAGGATCTAAATACTGCTAACAACATGAAGCTATCTGAAGATTTGTTTGGGATACCCTTAGATTTTTCTAAAACCATATTTTCATGGAGATTAAAAAAGCCATTTCTCCATACAAGCACCATTCTCTCCATAAACATTTTCTTCTTCATAACTATATATCTACCCTTTGCTTCATTGTGCTACATAAATTAGTTTAAAAATAATAACAATAAGTTGTCAATTCAAAGATCCAATTGAAAAAAATTACAAAGATGCCTTCAACTGCAATAGCAGACAAAGTCAGATATACTGTAGGCTGCAGAAAGATAGGTTTAAATCTACTCTTAGCTAGGGAAATTCATTCTCTGACTTTTGATGAATCACTGTCTCTTAGACTACCATTACAGAGTCGTTATTGTAGGGGTAAAATCAAGGAACATATCTGGGTAAATTGCCTTTTCTAGAGAAAAGATAGATATCTAATAAACTAAAAAATAAAATAATATTTTCACCTTCTATCATTTTTCATAGAAAATTTGCATAAAATGAATGCTTCTACTCAGATAAAAGCCTTTCCATTTTCTATCTATACCTGGAAAGACTTAAGAATAAAACATAAGAATAAAACAAGTTATTTATGCATCAATATTCTAGGATTCCTTTTCCAAAGTCAGATCATTTCACCTTTCTCTTTACATTGGAATAAAGATGCAGCTCTTTCTTCCAAGTACAGAGAACTGTATCTCTGAATAAGGTATGTAACTGGTGCTTGTCTTTGAATGAGTATACAAATTATTTGGAGAATAAGAGAAAGAAGAAACTTTTCACTGTGTTATTCCTCTTCCCATACTGATACGATATACTCAATTTTTGCAAAACTTCCATACAGTTTTATCAAACAAAGACTCTTGGGGATTAACTAAAAAAAAAGCATAATCAGATGTCAATCCCCAAAGACATCAACCTCATTTTTTCTGCCTATATCTCCTTCCCAGTGAAAAAGAGTTATTGGGCCTTCAGCAAGACCAGTGGAAACGAGAGAATTTTTTTTTAATTTCAGATGGAGAATTCATTCATTTTTCTTATTTCTGAGATAATTTAATTGTGTTGTCTACATTTATATGACAGACATATTCAGTTATTTGTAGAGATATAAACATGGTTTCACAGCTCAAAGAACATCTATTTTATAAAAATGATCAGTGTTTAGTTGAAAGAAAGCCAAGAATCACAAGAGATCCCTGAACTCAAGGTGGTTTAAGGTTATTTATTACTCTATAGAAACCTCTGGAAAGTGAACTTTCAAACCTGATTCCTCAGTGAGTAGTTAACAAGCAGGACAAGTGAGAGCAATTTAAGAAGGAGGACTCCAAGAGATAAAAGATAATTGGAAAGTGTCACCATTTCCTTGCCCTCATGGGAAACGTTAAACATAAGAAACAATCTGAAAATGTCACCATTTTCTTGTACCCAATGAAGTAAACATGGAAATTAGTGTTTTCAGCACAACAGATTAGAAGACCAAATAAAAAGTATTTAACTGAAAGGCCAGCTCCTCAAAGGCTACCCTTACCTTTCTTTCCATGTTCTCACCAAACAATTCATCCAGTAAATCAATTCTGTCTTCTTGCTTTCAGAAAAAAGGACTCATTGTTTATTTGGTAGACTGCAATACAAAGCCTTATTAAGTTGATTTCTTCCCTTAAAGGCTCATTATCTCAAACTGCACATTAGGTGCTAAATATATTTCAGTGTTAAACTGTTTCAGACATAGCTCACATTATGGGAAAAGTCTATTGAAAAAGATTTTTTTATACAGGAAAAAGGATGAGCTAGGGTAAAATAATCTCTATTCTTATTTATTTATGTTGAAATAAAACATTCTAGCACACAGATTTGCCATCTAAAGCCGGTTGTCTTCTTTTGAATGTGGAGTAATATGAGCCTTTGATGCATATTAATTTCAGATATTTTGAAGGATGAAGAATGAAATTGCCTCAGTTAGCACCCACCCCTCTCCTAGAAGAATGAAATATTCTAGGAAATACTAAAAAGGCAAAATATTGTATCTCACTGGATGAGAAAAGGAGAAACATGTTTTTAAAGAGATTAAAGGGATAGATTTATTGACTTGAAAATAAAAGAAAAAATATATTCTGATTCTAATTATATGGATTTGTTTGGCTTGATCCTCTTTAACATAACAGTCCAACACCCTTTCAGAACACAACCGTCTTCATTACATCATCACCCAGCAGGATTCAACAAAGGCTGGGACACAGACAGCCTACAAGGTTATCTGGACCCCTGCATAGCCCCCTGGTAGTCTAACAACCAATAGGATACTTTTCTTGCAATGCCCAAGAGAGGGTATAAATATATCTCACTCTCCACTCCATGTGGTCATCTACCCAGAATCACATGTTTATCACCATTAAACTATCCTTCCAAGCAGCTTCCATGTTTCCAGTGTCTTTCTTCCCACTTGGAACTGAATTCAGATGGACATTTCTTCCAACAATATGTGTGTGTGCGCATATAGACTACAGAGAGAGAGATTCAATCCCCATAGTGATTAAAGTATATTAAATGTTTGAATTAGTTGCCATGCTCTTCTAACAATTTCCTTACTTGAACAATTGATTCAAATATCTCTAGACCACAGTCATGAAAACTATAGTTGATCTTTTCTTTCACTTACCCTAAAACCCACACTGCCTTATTCTTTTGAAGTGGACAATATCTTTGGGCAAGGAGGAAAATGCTTTTAGATTTTTTTCAGGATCCAAGATTACCTGGTAGCAATGCAATTATATATTAATTGAAGCAGAGCAAAATTTATTCATATTTTCAGATGTTCAGCTGAACCTTAATGAAATCACTGCATGCCATATTTGAGGATAAAACTGTGAAAAACTGCATTGTTATGATTTGCTACCCTGCTCCATGGACCAGCGCTGGTCTGCAGCATGCCAGCAACTGGGCTGCGCAAACAAGTGAAACCCCATCCATGGGATGTAGGTAGCACATAAAACCATGTCCCCCTCCAACCTTTCTTCATGGAACTTGTCCCTGATGCCCAAAAAGTTGGGAGCCTCTGTGCTAGTTTAGAGTTGAATTTTGGTGACATTATTTGACCCATATATCAATGATCTTTGTGCTGTTCATATCAATGGGAAATAGAACAAAAGCAGACTTAGACTCATAATATAGGATAGTTTATTGAGCCTAAGTCAGAAAGACACTGGCTGAGGCCAGCTGCATGCATATTTAAGAAGAAAATAAGCCTATTTACTCAATCAATATTGCATCCCAATAAAAGTGTAATTTATCATAATTTGATAATGTGCTAAAATCACAAGTTATATTAATTAAAACTAAAATATGCAAGTTCTTTCACAGCGTATTTTCTACTCAAGGTATACGTAGTAAAACTGAAATTACAAAGACTTGTTAAGCATAGCAGAATACTTTTAGTTTAATCCATCAATCATTTTTCTGCTTTAAGATTACTCAACACTACTTTTAATTTCAACTTTGTCTTTTCATATTATCATCTGCAAAAACTATGGCCAAGAATTTGGCCCTGGTAATAGTTGGCTGTTCTCTTTGATATCATCACTTCTTGTTGTTTATGGGAAGGCCAGCATTAATTGTGATTATCAAGGGACAGTCCCGTCTATCTAGATTATTCATAAATTGTTAGCAGTTCATGGCATGCATGATCAGTAATTGCTGGACAAAAAAATATCTGCATAGAAAATAAAATGGGAAAAGCACATAGATTTTCCTCTATAAATAACACACTGAAATCATAGTACTTCTGTATGTTATTCATGGTCTTAATTTGAAGCAAACAATATGGTTTCAGAAATCACCATGTTTCTTGTTGTGGCAATTTCTTCTCAAGATTTGGTCACTTTATTTTTAACCCATGATTTTGAGACGGGATTTCTCCGTTGCAAAGATAATAAGGGGTACCAACAAGAATCTCTGGTCAGTGTATATAAAGTTGTATTTTTCCCCTCAGTACATCTCTCAGTGTTTTAAGATGCCAACAAAATCTAGAAAATGAAGAGTCCCATGCTTATTTGAGTCAGAACTGTGTGTGTGAGCATGCTAAGTTATTATGGAAAGTAGGCAGTAGAATCAATTAAAAAAAACAACTAAAACCTACTGTAAATACAAATGTTTCAATATGTCTAATTTTTTTTGTCAAACAATAAATCTCTAACCACTCTTTTAGAATGCCTTTATACCTATCTGCAAACTTTCTAGAGGGATAGATTAGATTATTATTACTGAATAATTTTGTAGAATTCAGCTTCCATAGGGATGGGAGGATGAAGGTTGCTCTTTTTTTTTTTAAACCAAGACTTTAATCTTTTTATCTGAAAAATAGAACTAAGAAATTAATAAGAAATGAGCACTTCATAAGGCATGTATAAAATCACAAGATACTGATCAAGAGGTTGTCCAGATCAACAGACTCCACAAGAAGATTCAAACTAGAACTGAAATTTATTAACAAAACCTTGCAATTCTGATTGTGTGTTTAATCTCTTCCCTCTTATATACTGTATGCCTGTAAGTCTGTTTAGAAAATTAGGAAGATTAACTTGATTATGGTATGCAAAACTGTTGTCTAAAGAAGCACTTCCAACTCCAGAACAATACATAACATTTAGAAATGGCTCACACACACTTCCCCATTCACTCAAGGAAAAGGTACAAAGAAAAATCTGACCTGCAAGCTTCTGTTATTCAAGCCAATCTCAATAAAAGCCTTCCTGTGGGGACTAGCCCAAGGTCACCCAGTTGACTTTGTGCCTCAGGCAGGACTAGAAGTCATGTTCTCCCAGTTTCTAGCCTGGTGTTTTAACTACCTTTGGAAGAAATGTCCATCTGGGTTCAGTTCCAAGTAGGTAGAAAGACTTCTGGAGACATGGAGATTGCTTGGAAAGATGGTTTAATGATGGATAGCGGTACCACATGATTTGAGGTCCTGGACAAAAAAGCACATGGGTAAGAGAGGGAGAGAGATTTGTAACCTCTGTTGAACTTGCTTTCTGTTCCTGTGGCAAAAAATGTATCCTGATTGGTTGTCAGACTCCCATGGGTGATGCAGGGGTAACTTTGTAGGTTGTTGATTCCCAAGCTTGGTTGAATCTTGCGGGGTGATGTAATGAAGGGACTTAGACAATTCCTATTATGGCTTTGTCCTTGTTTGGATCTGAATGAGGGCTAATCCCATCATCCTAGAGCTGAAGGTCTTTTGTGTTGTAGATAAGCTGTCTTTTGTCTTTCTGGGAGCTGCTTTTCAAGAGCATGTTTCTCCTTTTCGCATATCAGGGAGGTATAATATTTTGCCTTTTTAATATTTCCTAGAATATTTCATTTTTCTAGGAAAAGAGTGGGTGCTAATTTTTTATACTACTACACCAAACTGGTTCTCACTTAAGTAGATAGTAGCACCAAAATGATTTGTGACCTCATACAATTTAGGCACGGTTAAACCTGATAATAATTAGATTTGAACTGGACACCATCAGAAAAAAAAACAGATTTGACCATATGCACGCACACACACATACAAACTCACATACATACATACATCCAAATTAACAATTCAAAAAAGAAGGTAATGGCACAGTATTTCTGTATTGTTGCAAACAAGAACAAAAATCATGAGCTCACTTATATTCAGACTTTACTCACCATCCTATTCTGGTATTCATTTGTAATTCAGTGGATGGGGCACTAACACTAGTTTTATCTTTTACTACTCATGCAATGACCCATGTTCAGTCCTGATATCTAAAGGAGTACTTGTGTATATTCTCTTTATTGGTCCTTGGTGGCATGAATATCTGGAACCACATTCAAGAAAATACAACTACAACTCTTCTCTAGATCTTCTAACTCTTCAGCCCATTCTCTACCCACTTTCAAACTCTCTTGTGCTCAGCTAAATGTTGTAAAAGAGATTGTATAATTAAGTATTTTGTTTGCACTGTTGCAATATCATATTGAAACAGAAAATGATGTATTATGAGAAGGCAAGCAGTCTTTTAATAAAGCTTTAAGAAGGTAAAGTTTCAGTGATGCTTAACATAGAGCTTTCAGATCTATTCAGCATCAATAAGAAGTTTACTTTTAAAAGGCTGCTATTTAAGACCAGGGTTACATGTAGATTGCTGCTAAGTGTAGTTAAAGTTGGCTATTACAGAGATAAATAAGAAAAAAGAGAGAAATCTTTATTCTTGTCCTATTTTATGCCAAAGTATCTTTTTCTAGTCATAACTGCACCGTTCAAAATATTAGTAAACACACAAACTGAAAGATGAATACAGTGTATCATTTAAAAATCAGTAAAACAGGACACGATTTGTCCAAATAATAGCATTTCCTATGAGTGAGGGCAAAAGAAGAAGGGGATAACAGAGAATGAGGTGGCTGGATGGNNNCACTGAAGCAGTAGGCATGAGCTTAAATGGACTCCGGAGGATGGTAGAAGACAGGAAGGTCTGAAGGAACGCTGTCCATGAGGTCGCAATGAGTCGGACACGACTTTGCAACTAACAACAACAATTTGTTATTGAGAAACACTTGCTTCTTTAATAGTCCAATTTCACTTTTAAAGGAAAAATAATCCAATTTCACTTTTAAAGGAAAATAAAATAAAGGAAAAATATGTACTAAAGAAAGCATTAAAATTAAATTACAACATTTAATTTGAATTGCTTATTGAAATATATTATATCTGTTTTTATGGATTTTAGAAGTAAATCTATTTGTTGGTTTTGAATATATTACTATTACTATACATATAATGCTATTTAATATATATATATAATGCTACATAAAACAGTACTAGTATCTTATTTTCATTTTAAAATATATTTTATTGCTTTAATATTAGGGGGAAAATGAAAAACAAGCAGGGAAAAAGTTACAAATAACACAAAAAAAATCAGAAACATTTTATATTACAGATCAGAAATGATTTAATCTAAAGTCTTCAATACATCATCAAACATGGACCACAGCAATATTAACCAGTCTTTCCATTATATTGATAGTCAGTTTACAAATGGAAAACAAAGATATGCTAGTGAACCAAGATTATAAATCTGGGTCCTGCTGTCTTTCCAAAACAAAAGAGTAATTGTTTATGGGCCATCTCTCACACTTGATAAACACATAGTTTTACATATCATAATCATCATTCTATCCATTGTCTGTCTACTGCAGGATGAAGGCTTCTTCCACATGTTTCCAACCAATACAGTCCTCAGCTTTCTTTTGCCAGTTGGGCCCACAATACTTGCTAATGTTGTTGATCCATCTTGTTTTAGGTCACTTTTGTGGACACTTTTTATCAAGCATATAATTTATAATAAATTGTAAATAAACAGTTTTACATATAATTCTGATTTATAAACAGTCATAATCCTAGGATGTGAGAGGATTTTACAATCCTAAACTGTAAGGGAACTACACTGTGAAAAATAGAGTAATTCTTCTCAAAACTGTTGGAAGATATATAAAAATACAGAAATAAAAAGACAAACGTAGTCATATAGAGAGAGACATTGAAAGAGGGACAGGAACAAAATAGTGCTCCAGAGAAACAGAAAGTGACTGGTGGACACCTGACTGCACACACCACGGAAAGAAAATCAGAAGCAGTGAGATATTATATTTATCACTTGATTTCTTTGACCCTCCAATTCTAAAGCCTTTTTTTCCCTTCCTTCTCTGCATAACTTTCATCACTGTTAAAATCCAAAAGATATATCTAGTTCTTTTTACTAATTGTTTAAATCATTGGTTTAGCTTATAATAAAATGTTTTCAGGTGACCATAATAGCAGAATCTATTAAATAGGACATACTATGGTATTAAATCAGTCAGGTGTGAGACATCCTTGTCTATTAATACCCATATTACGCAAGAGGTAGATTTTATAAAGCTGAGACTAGCCTGCCTCTGTCCCAGACCAGGTGGGCAAAGTAACTATAGAAAATAGGGCTTCAATCTTGCCAGACACACAACCCAGATGTTTAGGGCCAATTAGAATATCATCTTTAATTCACTGAATAATAGTCAAGGAAATAGAGACCAACCATCCAGATAACAAGATATTCCCCCAAGTCCTGAAGCTAAACCAATAATTGTACACAACGTGCGGTCCATCTGCATTTTTTAATACTTGACACCAGCTTGCTTAACTGTCACAGAGATTGCCTTGATTGCATGGATGCTGAAGAGTTCCAGATATTTAATTCCTAGCACCAAAGGACTTCTGATAGTTGCTTATTCTCAGAGCTCAAACATATGCTTACACTTCAAAATAACTCATATAGACCACTCACTATAAGGCTTGCACTGACATTTGCTAAATAAAATTGTAATCACCTTCCTTAGAGATATGCATTGCCTGGATTAAAAGAAAATCCTTCTATGCCAATCACTGACCCAATTACATAGATAATGTATCTATGTTACATATTTTCAAACACAGCACTACAAAAGATTACCTATTTTCTGACTGTTCACATTCACAATTATTTTTTGTTTGTTTTGTTTCCTTTTTTTTCTTCAAAGGAGTTCTAGATTCAGGAAGGTGGCTTTGGACATTTCTCCTATATCCTGATCACAATATAGGCAAAGTGGAATACTTTCACATTTCACTGGTTCAATATTCTCCCACTATTTAAATTAATGGGACTTGAAGTTGACTGAACCAGACCTATTTTTCTCAGATGACAATACTCAGAAACTAAGAGCATAAAGAAGTGAAATAAAGTATGTCCTTCTAAAAACACTTTAGAGAATTGAGAGCTGAATCTATATACTACTAAATATGTCTTTGTGTTTGTCTGTTTAATCATTTATCTTTTTTTCTTTGTGATTTCAAGTTAGCCCAAAAGGTGAGTTATACTACAACAACTTTTGAATCAAGTTTCATAAAATTTTGGACCCTTTACTGTTATAGAATTGAAATTTCTCCATTGTTCAAACCAGTTTTACTCACAAAATTGTGACTGTTATAGTGACTCCGCAGACAAGTGATCATAATTTTCAATGCTCCCTGCCAGTTTCCTACCAGAAAAGTCAATGGGAGTGCAGCAGAAAATCAGAAGTCAATTTCATTAACACTGTTTCCCCTTCCTCCAGTCTTTCTGTTTAAGTAAATATTGAATTATTATTAAAGTTTGTTTGCCACTGCAATTATTTTCTATTTATGATATATACATTTCTTAGATGATCATGGAACTGCCCAACATTGGGATAAAAATATATAATGAGCTTAACGTTTAATGTCCATTCTGGTAA
The DNA here is from genome assembly GCA_000516915.1 of Ophiophagus hannah. Taxonomy (NCBI): domain Eukaryota; kingdom Metazoa; phylum Chordata; class Lepidosauria; order Squamata; family Elapidae; genus Ophiophagus; species Ophiophagus hannah. The sequence continues at coordinate 196,445 of AZIM01000850.1, forward strand.
CATCAAACTGTACTATCTTTCTCTCAAAGTATGAGTCAATGTGTCATAGAGTTGTCTAGTTACTTATAAAAGTAACACATCTCTATTTTCCTCTTTATGCAAACTAATGTAAATAAAATGGGTAAATATGAATAAACATATAATATTAGCTAGTTTTCTTTAGAAGTCAGAGTTGTATTAGCACTTCTATTTAATGCATGCTTTTTATCATATACACAGTAAACCTACATGGAGAGAGATTATACAGAGAGAGAGACAGAGAGAGACAGAGAGACAGAGAGAGAGAGAGAGAATGTGTGTGTGTAAGAGAGAGAGAGAGAGAGTACATGATCTGTTTAATTATTGTAGAGTTTATTGAATAAACCACAAATTACAATCCCGTATTATGCCATAAATTAAGATTTATAAATCAAATAGTTATGATTACACATTATGTTAAGCAAAAACCAAGCAAAATACTTCCACCGATATCTTAGTATGTTTTATGAATGTGAAGAGTCAGACATGACTAAACAAAAACAGCAACAAATTACTCTTAGAATAAATATAAAGGCTTTTCATGCTGGGTAATATAATGGGCAAATATCTGTGTGTAAAAGGTTCTTTTTTTCTTTTTTTGCAATAAAGACATTTATCTAGTCAAGTGTCATCCGTGAACTTCTGCCAAATAAACCAATTACTGAACTGGATTAAAGAAATAGAGTGCTGAGATTTACAGCTAAAAAATTCTAAGAATCCTGACAGGAGACAACAGATAAAAGTATTTGTTTATATGTCAGGGAGATTAACAGTAATATCTACACAGGTCAAATTCGGGTCATAAAAATGTATTTCATATCTGACAGTAATGTGAATCAAGTCTCTTTGCAGAAAACTGTTGAATCTGTTCTGGGCTCAGTAATGTTCAGTAAATTCTTTCAGTTCTTTTTCCATGAAAAGAACATTTAAAACGTTTTAATTTTATTTTATTAGACTTTTTGAGAAGTGAAAGGTGAACAAAAAAAAAACATTGAAGTTGTTTGGTAGCCATAACTACCATTTATCTTTTTTTTTGTAGAAAAGCCAGAAGTTGTCAATTCTTCTCAAAACATGCTTCACAAATATTATGAAGATATATTTACTATTTTATTTCTATACAGCTCTTTCAAACAAGTCCAAAATAGTTTACAAGTATAAACATTGCTTAGAACATTAATGTAAAGCTCAGTCTACAAAACAGAGGGGCAAAATTACAAATGATCTTAAAAATGTCTAATCTGGCGTTATTGTTATCCTGTATTATCTCTATTTGAAGATGATTGATTTTTGGTTACGTAAGACAAAACACAGGAGAGAGTTACATAATTGGTGTGCTGTCAATGAGAGAAGAAATTGTAAGTTGTAACATCCCCATTCTTAATAAGGAGCTTCTATAAAGGAAAAAATAAGCTTGAGACGCACTGATGGAATGATAAATTCACAATAAATGTTGGCTTATATTATGGAATAGAAAAGGGAAAATAATCTGTGGATTATGGCCAATGCAAATTAAACAGTTCATTAGAGATACTGCAAAATAAAGTTACACGAGTTGCAACTTTTTAAGATTGGGGAAGAAAGTATACTCCTTAGCTGCCAATAGGTTTTTGGTAAATTAAAATTAAAGCTTAGTGGTATAACACTAAAACAACTAAGAAAGAAAACGCTGTGAGTTGGCTTAAAACTAAATAATAATGTACTCTGCATATTCCTGTTTCTTACACACTCATCTTGTTCAACTCCCAATGGCTCTCTTAAACAAAGGTTGTCTAATAATACAAACAAAGAAAATAAGATACGTTCCGATTACAAATAGCATTTGTAAACTCATATAAAGATTCATTGAATAGCCACAATATACCTAGAAGTGATCATTTTTTTCCATATATATTTTTTATACTCTCACCAGACATTTACTGTATGTCAGATGACACAGGGGCTGGGCACTGGGCACTTACTGAGATAAGTATGATCTTACTGAAGGTATAATTAAAAGGATATAATATGGGACCTAGTTTTGTATTTTATAGCATGATGCCAGCAGACATCAAGAGTTCCAGCAAGTAGTCCCATTAGATCAAACATATTCTGTAAGATGGGCTCTGTGTTCATAATATTTTAAAGAATGTTTGAACTCTTTCACTCTTTAGCTTTCCCATTTCTTAAATAAATTTTCATTAGAAATCTATTTATTAATCTCTGGGATAACTAAGGGACCTTTGATACCAGACATTTAGTTCTCTATCCATAATTCATGACCACCTGATTCGTATCTCAGAGGATTCTCTGGTGCACCTTAACAACAGAAGTTAACAGCATTCCTAAGTTTCACCAATATTCAACTGTCGCTTTCTTTAGTTGTATAAAAAGCCATCATTTAGAAAAGTTTGTATGAGCTTCACGTCTGAAAAGAAAAGCTATTAGAGGCACCCTGGGGCTTTAAAATCCATTTTATTTATTTTATTTACATTTTAACAATGTTGGATGGGATAAACCTCTTAAGAATTACTGTATCATTTGTGAGGAGAGCTACTGAATGTTAAGGAGGTAAATACACTCAGCCATAACAAATGCTTGACTCAAAGCAGAGTTTCAGAAAATTGCTATTGTCAATCATAAATATGACTTTATCCCTAAAATGCAGGAATAAAATTATGATTATTGTTTTAGAGTACTATCGTTATCTATCAAGTTACAGTACCAGGCTCAAAAAAGAATATAATTGAGAGAAACCTTAGAGGCACATAAGTTGTCATTTTTCTAGAAGGTATAAGTGGTTCAAATGTTAGAACTGGATGTCAAAAAGCAAATGTTAAACATTTCTTTAAGTATGATCTTAGTCAAATAAATATCTCTGCTCATAAACTAAGTAAGTGGATGTAAGGCTTCAAAAAAAATCCCTGATCTTCTTGTAAGAATGCATAACAATGTAAATATATTCTTGCTTTGACTCAAACATGTCATTCAAACTTCTCATCAATTGTGAAGAAACTGAAAGCAACACATCAGTTGTCTTATAAATCATAAAGGAAAAGGAATGCATAGCATGACTTCTATAATTCTTTCCAATCTTATCAGCAGTGACCATGTGCTTTTGTATACATATGCTTTGAGAAGCACAAGTGGGCTGCATCTACATTCTACTCTTGTTACAAGACTAGAAAGGATAAAGGACAGGAAGGGCTTATAAGAAAACAGTTTCCAGCAGTTTGTAGTCCAGCTGCCTTTTCTGTAGATATTTATTTAAGTTTATTTATTGCAACCTTTTTGTTCTGTCTTTAGTCATAAAATATTGTCAAATTAACTATTAAAAAATACATCTGGTCTGCAATATCTAAAGCATGAATACAGATTTCATTCTGCAAAGTCAAAAACGTCTCTATTCATCTATTGAAAAATATCTTTCAACCTTGCCTTTGCAACAGTTGACCTCTATTAACCAAATTACATATTATTTAAACATTATATTATATAGATATTATTTTCTCTACTTTTGTAGCACTCCTATTTATATTTATTGAGGCTATCCCATGGGATGACACAAGATTGCAGTATAAATGAGAAAGTAATATATAAGAGAGTGAGGAAGGGTAGGGCAAGTATAGGTTTCAGTCAAATTTCAGACATTAGAAATTAGTTTTGTGAATGTTTCAAAAGTAATTGAACTAGTGGTTACGTAGTCTGAGATTATAAATCCAAAATACAGTATGAAGTATCCATGGCAGTCATAATGTTCAGTCAAGGATTTACATTCCAACATGGGGCACTTATTATCACCACAAATAATGGCCAGGAGATAGAAAATATGGTGTTCTATGTTTACCAGAACTTAAAAGGATATACCTTTTATTAAATCTCCTTGTTTGCGTTTTAATCAGTCCTGTTTCAGGATAATTCTTCTAAAAAAAGAGTAGAATAAATGAAAGTAGAAGTTGAAAATTAAATTGTATCTAGGAGACAGTATATAGTTAGTTGTCTGTGAGAGTAGATATACAGTACTTATTCTGATGTAAAATTAGACTTACATTAACAAGATTATTACGTACATCCAACCTTTATTACTTTATGCATGCATTGTCATACAAAAAGGTTGACCCATACATTCTACTTTGTTTAATTTTGCCTGTAGCCAATTGATTTTTATTTAGTGTGAAGTGTATACTATTTGCTCCTATAAATACAGGGACAGTTATATCTTCAAACTTAGTAAAAATAACTTTATCTGATCTAATCAATGAAAATACATCTCCTGCTTGATATGCAATAAGTGTCTGAAATCAAATCCAAGTTCACATCTTTGAAAAGAAGAAAGCGGAAAATCTAAGTTAAATGGTTAATTTAAAATCTTATAATATATGTTTGTAAAAGTTCTATTTACAAAGTTAGAATGCTTTATGTTGTAAAGATTATGGTTTGTTTCTCTTAGGGTTTAGTTTAGTTTAGTTTACATTATTATCATTGCACCTTATACAATGAAATCAAACACCATCTTCAGTG
>AZIM01000850.1:222074-235063 GCA_000516915.1 Ophiophagus hannah
GGGAGGAACGGAGAAGGGAGCAACGTGAATTGTGTGGCGTACAGGGGAGGAAAGGGCCCTGATTCCCTTCATTAGCTGCAGCTGAGAACATAGTGTTTAAAAAGGAAAGCTGTGCACAGCAACTTGTTGGAAGCAAATTGTGAGTTGTCTGTTATTGTCGAGGCTTATCTGGGTTCCTGGCATCTTCCCAACTGTATGTGTTTTGTTGGCCTTTCAAGTCTGCAATTCCTTATCCTGCCCTGTCAAGTTAATTGCTGCAGCATGGTTTGTGTGGATTTTTATTCACAGTTTGTTTGTACTTCGTTTTCGGACTGAATTTCCTTCACTTAAAGACTGTTCTTGGGAGAGTTTTTTCTCCAGCCGAAGGTAACCTGGACATTGGTCACAAAGTTGGAGACTCTTCTTACTTATGTGACTGTGTTGCCTTTGTGCCACACCCCAGGTCATCACAGTATGCTTCTCCAATGCTTATACTACAGAGGCGTTTGTCCTAGCCTCATTTCATCATTATTTCATCTCAATGCTCTCGGTTACCAATCTTGCTACAAACACAATGCTGTCAGATTCTGCACAGCAGCCCTTAAAATTCATCACAAGGTGACCTAGGCCACAAATCAATTTTAATATGTATCTACACTGTCATTATAGACGGTCTGTGTTATGATAAAGTTATCACCATGTTTTTTATGCCCATTTATTGTTTCTGCCCCTTCTTTTAGACTTTTTGTAAATTCTTTTTGGATTTATGATTCTTTTTTCTTCTTGTGTGATTTCATTTTTATATTTTATATTTTTACATTTTAAAATTTCTTGTATCTGACCCTCCTTATGCTGGTCTTTGACTGTAACAAAGATTGATTTGATCTGAACATCTTTTGAAAATTGGAAGATGTATTTTGACATATTATTAATTTTCATTAAGTGTCAGTGGGAGAGCAGATCATTTCTCAGATCAGCAACTCTCCTCCCTATTCACATTCAATCTTCCACATGTCCACTGCGACATGAAAAAAGACAGATGATACACATATAATATCTCAGAAGTGCGGAACTAGTAGCCATTTAGATGCTGCTGAAAATGCCTGCCATTAGTCTCTGCCAAAATAGCCAATGGCCAACAGTGAGGGCTGCTAAGTTTTAGTTCCAGACCTTTTTCTTCCTGGTACCTACCATGATTAGTACTGTCTCTTATGATGTGTTATAGGATACAAGACATTTAAGTCAATCCAGGAGTTTACTTCTATGATACTTTCTTCTGAATAACCTGGGCAAAGCCAGAATTTCAACAACTACAATATGATTAAATCAATATTTATTTCTTAGACATTAACTTGCTCTCTGCAGAGCAAATTTCTTTCAACTAGGGAAAAAAGTACTAAAACAAGACAAAATGTCATAGGTTTGACTGTGAGATGCAGGGAGGTGCAGCTATCATAAGTGAGATTTCTCTTAGAAACTGGCTTGAAGTAAATATTTATTTACAATAAAAGAATTGTATTATTTCTTTTTATTTTTAATTAATATTTTACAAATATATTTGATATTTATATTTATTTATATTTCCAAATATACTGTAGTTTATCATTAGTCTTGCATTACTTTGCTGTGTCTCTATTACTGTATAGTTTTTAACACACTATTTCTGTGTACAATCTTTACATTTTTAACTTTGTCCATTTTCTCTGCTCTTATGGACTATGTATGTTTTCTTAAAGTTTTGTTTAACTCATCCATTGGCAAAACAAACTGATTCATTCATTCATTCATTCATTCATTCACTCATTTATTCATTCATCATTCAATTTCTATGGCTGCCCATCTCAACAAGTGATTCTGGGTGATAAACAATCATAAAAATTAAACCAACTGGGTAGAAACAACTGGGAGAAAACAGTCTCTCAAGTAACTTTAAAGTGTGAAGGGCTTTAAAGGTGACAAGCAGCACCTTGACTTGCACCCTAAAATATGCTGGCAACCAATACAGGTCACAAAGCAGTTGTATTACAAGGCAGTATTCAACACCATTTATTATTCAAACTGTTGCATCCTACACCAATTGATGCATCTTTATCTTCCATATCTCACAATCATTTTCCTAGCTTGTAGGAAAGCATTTCCCTATAGTAGCCAAAGATTAGGAGCAGTCTGGTAACACATTTTCAGATTAAGAAAAAACATGTTTTTATGAACTGCACCTTACTTTAGTGGCTTATTTTTACACACACACACAAACACACATTTAGAAGCAACTATGTGGGAAGAGTTTACTTCTAATTTTCTTATTTATAAAATGCAAGGCTAAAACATCAGTAGGTAAAAGGTTTGTTCAGAATCTCTAAATTGAAATCTAATGTGAAATCTAATGTGGTAATGAATGTCCACAAAACTAATTCAGGTTTATAAAAGTAAAAATGTATAATAAATATTCACTTTAATTCCTTTAGCAAAATAATAAGAAATTCACCATATCTTTTGAAAAATAAAGATTTGGATAATTAGAGTTGAGTCAAAGTTTTGCCAAAAATTTTCTTGGCAACAAAATCTATTACCAGTTCCTGAATTTTAAAAGTGCATTAAATTTACACAGATTAAGTTTTAAAAGTGCATTAAGTTTTCACAGATTGTAAAGGCTAGACTAAAGTGACTGAGATATTATTACATACCTCTCTTCCCTGCATAAGACATTTGGTGGATTTAAAGACAACTACTAGCTTCACTTTTAATGCCATGGTGTAGCTGCTTAGTAGATATTGCTGGAGCTATAATCTTTCTGCCATGGAGATGCCTTAATCCTGTGATCAAAGGTGAGAAAAATATTACAGAAATATTCAACCTGGTTGGGATGCCAACTAGAGTGAGTTTATTATTATAAAGATATTGATTCTATTTTATTATAGAGAATAACAGAGTGAAGAAATTTAGGATACTAGCAAGATGCATAGGTTAGCTATCCTGTGTCTCTGTGTGTGCATATATAATTTCTTAATTGCAAAGGCTAGATTGCATAAATCTAGCATATATTTATCTACAGGACTTATTTGGACGTCTTTTGATGCCTTTGCACCTTTCATCTCTTATCCTTGCCCCACATCTCCTAAACTTCTTCATTGGACTTTGCTGTTTAACTCCTTCTCAAGAGTGTTTAAAAGGAAGCTGTCTTTCCCTCCCTCTTTCCTCTTTATCTGATAAAAATATTGAATGGTACAAAAAGATCGCTCCTTTTTAAGCCCTTTTGGAATCTGGCACCTAGATCACCCTTCATTTGTATTGTACTTCTAACATAACATCTTTTCTTAGCATTATCCAGTTCTTCAGCCAACTACTTTCTCTCAGATCCATTTTTTCTATTGTTGGGGCATCTGTTGCATATCCTTTCTTCTCTGCAGATCCTCTCCTTCCTCTTCTATCTTCAGCATTTTTGTTCGTTTTTTTCCATATTATATTACATTAAAAGAAATTCTGTAGCACATAACAAAACAAAATTTGCTTCATAAATTTTGGCTAGAAATACACTTGATCACAGGCATTTCAGGAAGTTTAGAGATAATGAACAGTTTCTATTAAAGTAATTTCATTTGCCATATTCCAGCAGGTTAAATGAATAGGATGACAACAATAGAAAACAATAAAAAATACTATAATTACATAGTTCTCCCACCACTATCCAGTTCCTTTAAAAGAATTATTTGATGTGAATTTTTTTCTCCATGCATTTTACAAAGACAAATCTGTTGTCTAGACATAGTCTTCAGCTTGTTACAAGTTTTATTTTCTGTCTTTATCATATCTCACAATACAAAGAATAAAAACATTATATAAAGAAACTACAAGCTTGCTTGTGCTATACACGGTTTTATTTCATTTCATTCTATAATACTTATTGATATCTCTTGCAAATTCAGATAGATTCCAAAACAGGATCTAAGAAACATAAACACTTACCCATATTACTTATTTATTTATTTATTTATTTATTAGACTTATCCTAATTCTATTGTAATTATCCCCAAAGATATACTGTGTATTGTTTTGGAAATGGAAAATGAAATAAAATGAAATTATTTCTAATATTTCAGAATTCAATAATTTTAATGAGTCTTCTAATCATATTCATTCATCATATTAATTATTGCTTTTTGAACATGAAACAAAGTATCCAGTTTAACACTGAACTTACGAAAAAAGCGGTGTTGTGCTCTGGCTTCCAAATTCAAAAGGAGTGGGGAGAAGATATAGATGCAATGAAATTCTTGTCAGTAAATAACCCCTTTGGGGATATATTCTTATTCAATTAATGGAATAAGATCTAGATTTTTCCTCCAAGCCGATTCATAAAAAATACTTGCTAACTATATGACTGCTGATAGCAACAATTAACTTCATTCTGATTCTTTGCAATGCTAGATATTAAACAGTATTATGGTTATTGCTGCATGAAATTGCATTTTACTATTATATGAATGATCTCTACTAACATTTAGAGATCATAAGACTATGAGGAGATCATTGAGACTATCAACTTAAAAAAACAGATAATGTTAACTTTAATTACATTTGGGCAAATGCTTGAAAAGATAATATGAAGAGTTATGTCTAAATATGAGTTAGAGCTCAGAAATGTTTGATATGTTAACAATCAAGCAAAATTCAAGACAATTATTCTGTCTACCCAGATAGAAAACTAAATTCCTGGCCTTACGGTTAACTTTTTATTGATCAATAGAATGCATAAACATTTCTATTAGTATGATATAAAGTTTATTTTTAGGCATTAGGCATCTGGAATGATAAGCCTAATTTTATAATTAAATTTATTAATTATAAATAAATTTTCAAAGCTTATTTGAAGGGGAAAATATTAGAGGTTAGGACACATATAAACTTAACACTATATTAATTTATTATGATTATTAAGAAAAAGAGTTGCAAGAACAGGAATGCTCAATAAAATAATGGAAAGCTGCTATGAAGGGGATGCCATCATGTAAACATTAAATGTTGTACTGGTGGTATCTAAAGATCATAACGTACATATTTAATATCCTTTAAAATTTAATCCACTGATTTGTTCACATTTATGTTAAATTATCAATATTAATCCTAGCAACTGTTATGTTCGGCAGAGCTGAGTGGGAACTGAAGTTCGTTCCTATTGGCTGAGCCGTCTGACAGTGAGTGATATAAAAGGGAGCTGTCAGATGGCATCAGCTGTTGCTCGCTCCCATCAGCCGATCTGCACATTTAGCAGCATCTGTGGCAACCTGTTATTAGTTAATAAAAGGTTAAATTTATTGAGATTGTGGATGTCGTCTTTGCCTTCACAAAACTGGCAACGAGGATGGGATCAACGCAGTGAAGGCACACAAGATTCCTGAAGGATTTAAAGCGGTCCGTGAAGTTACCTCAGGTAGCTGGTGAGATGTCTTCCCCTCCATCATTCCCGTGTTTCCATCCTACAACAGAGACTTGGTATTCTTACGTTAACCAATTCAAGTGTTTCCTAGATGCTGCTGATTTGGTGGACATATCGAATCACAGGAAAAAAGCTTATTTCCTAAGTTTCTGTGGGGCGGCTGTCTTTGACACTGCCACCACTTCATTGGTGCCACAATCTGTCAAAGAAGTTTCCTGGGAAGCCCTCCAGGAAATCCTTAGTAACCATTACACCCCCAAGCCCTCTCGAATCGCTAGGCAACATGCTTTTAGGCAGTGGGCACAAGTGGAAGGGGAGACCATTAGTATGTATATGGCTGCTCTCCGAATGGCAGCATTGCAATGCAGTTTCAAAGAGCTCAATGACATGCTGCTCAATCAATTGGTTTGCGGAGTGAGAAACCTCAGACTTCAAAGACATCTGTTGGCAAAGGGTGACCTCACTTTAAAGATGGCCATAGAAGAGGCTCAAGCCGCAGAGATGTCCAATCTCTCTGCGGCTGAGATCCAAGGCACAACTAGCAATCCAGTGGCAAAGCCAAACGCTACTGTACATTTTGAAGAGTTTGCCCCTGATGACCTTTTAGATTATGGCGAAGACATTAATTGCCCCACAAATCGCCAACAACTTCCACAGAAAAGAGGCTGGAACCCAGGAAACAAACCACAGCAGTTTTCTGCAGCACAGGTAATTTGTTTAAGTTGTGGGAGTAATCATTTAAGACCTGCCTGCAGATTTAGGAATGCTATTTGTTTAAACTGCCAGCACAAGGGCCATATAGCTAGGGTCTGCAAATCTGGAAAAAAAATGTCACAAGTGCACCCTCAGCCTCAAGTTAGTCCCAGTACAGAGAGATGTTACTGTTACCAGAGCATCTCCCACTGAATCTCTAAACAGTTTATCACAACAGCTTCGTATTAATAAAATTCATGTAACCATCTCATTAGAAGGTAAAGAGTGCCCAATGGAGATAGACACTGGCTCGTCCCTTTCCATACTTTCCTGGAGCACCCTGAAGAGGCTGATTCCAACTATCTCCAAGAAGCGACTTCAACCTTGCAATCTATCTCTCAAAGACTATCAAGGATGGAACATACCAGTCATAGGGACAGGCAAGTTTGCAATTAATTTCCAAGAGTTCACAGGATGTTTATCCCTTACTATTGTAGAAGACACCTTACCTAGATTGCTAGGGTTAGACTGGTTTGATGCTTCGGGTCTTAAAGTGACTGGAATACAATGCACTCAAAACCAGGACATTGAGTCACTGTTAACTGAGTTTAAAGATGTTTTCAACGAAGAGTTAGGTCATTATGTAGGCTCCCCAATTTCATTTGCATTAGACCCAGCAGTAACACCAATCAGATTGAAGCCCCGACGTGTCCCTTTTGCCTTAAAACCAAAAGTGGATAAAGAGCTAGACAAACTGATATCCCAAGGGGTCCTGGAGCCTGTAGATTATGCACTATGGGAAACCCCTATAGACCCCAATTAAACATGATGGATCTATCAGATTATGCACAGACTATAAGAGCACATTGAATAAGGCCTTGCACACTAACGCATACCCTGTGCCTGTAATTCAACAACTCCTCCATTCAATGGAAAAGGGCTCCATCTTTGCTAAGCTTGACATGGCCCAAGCTTATCAACAGCTGCCTGTCGATGAAACAACTGCTATGGCCCAAACCATTGTGATGCACAGGGATGCATTCAAATGTAAACAGTTGCAGTTTGGGGTCTCTGTGGCTCCTGGCATATTCCAATGCCTTATGGAACGTTTGCTGCAGGGCATCCCTGGGGTTATACCCTACTTTGATGACGTCATTATCTCTGCAAGAAGCAAACAAGACCTTCTGGCATGCATTAGACAGGTCTAACATGTTTCCAGACCTCAGGACTCAAATTAAAAAGGGACAAATGCAAATTCAATGTTTCCCAAGAGTAGACTTTCTGGGCTACTGCATCAATGCTCAAGGGATTCACCCTACAGAATCTAAAGTTAAAGCCATTAAGGAAGCACTGTTCCAAAGAGCAAAAAAGAACTACAAGCCTTTTTAGGGCTCCTAAATTTCTATGCCTCGTTCCTTCCTCACAAGGCTTCTATTGTGGAACCGCTTCACAGGTTATTGGACGTGGAAGCACAAAGGACTTGGGGACAAACACAACAGGACGCTTTCAATGCTGTCAAATTGCTGCTTTCATCCGACAGCATTTTGATACAATTTGACAGCCAATTACCCTTAGTACTATGCTGCAATGCATCTCCTTTTGGTATAGGCTCTGTCCTTGCTCATATATTGCCAAGCGGGGTGGAAGCCCCGATAGCTTACTTTTCACGAACTATGTCAGCTACAGAAAGAAATTATTCCCAAATCGATAAGGAGGCTTTGGCGGCCATTGCCTCAGTTAAACGGGTCCACGAGTTCCTCTATGGCCACCACTTCCAGTTAGTGATGGACCACAAACCTCTACTTGGTGTCCTGTCTGGTGATCTTCAAATTCCCCCTGTTTTGGGATGACCCGCTGGACCTGGCTGCCTATTCCTACACCTTGTCATACAGGGCCAGCAAACCCTGGCATGTCCGCACTTTGGACATGCGGACATGTTAAGCCGTTGTCCCTTGCCAGACAAATTGAAGACCCCAAGCCTTCCTCGTCGATACTATTGATTGACGATCATCAATTACCTGTCACGGCCGTGGACATTGCTAAAGCCTCATCTAATGATCTTATTCTTTTACAGTTATTAGACTGGGTGAGGAGGGGGTGGCCAGAAGTTTCTTTAGATACCCCATTTCTGCCTTTCAGAGCAAAGCAGAATGACTTATCCACCCAGCAAGGCTGCCTACTGTGGGGATGCAGGGTAATAGTCCCCAGCCACTTGAGACCTAGGATATTAAATAGTTTGCACAGGGGCCATCCAGGAATGGCCCGCATGAAAGCTTTAGCCCGGAGCTATGTTTGGTGACCTGGCATAGACTCTGACATCACTGCAAAGGTTAGGACTTGTCAGGCATGCCAAGCCTCTAGAGCTGCCCCACCTGCTGCTGTCTCTGGCAAATGGGAATTTGCTAAGTCTCCATGGGCTAGGGTCCATATCAACCACACAGGGCCTTTCCAGGGCCACACTTTCCTTATCCTTGTGGACTCATTCTAAGCAGGTGGAGCTGACCCACATGCATTCTACCACATCAGATATGGTTATCAAAGTGTTAGATCACCTTTTTTCAACCCATGGGTCTCCCGACATCCTAGTGTCGGACAATGGTCCACAGTTTATTGCGGCAAATTTTGAGTTGTTCTTGGTGAGCTGGAGCATAAGACACGTGCTTGTCATGCCCTACCACCCAGCTTCTAATGGCCAAGCGGAGAGAGCTGTAAGGGCCACCAAGAAAGTGCTGGGGCAGCTAGAGGGCGAGGACTGGCATTCTAAATTAGCGAAATATCTGCTAATGCAACATATTACCCCCAGTACAGTTACCAATCGTTCCCCAGCGGAGTTGTTAATGGGGTGAAAGTTGAGGAATCACATGGACAGATGCCACCCCAGTTATGCCCCAACTGTTCCATTAGATCCCTTTAGTGGAGTTAGGGTTTTCCAGGTCGGGGATTTAGTTTACAGTCGGAATTTTGTGGGTAATCCATTGTGGCTGCCGGGTAAAATAGTGGCAGTCATGGGGCCGAAATCATATAAAATAAGTTTGTCAGACGGCTGAGTATGGCGCCAACATGTAGACCATGTGAGAGGGCGTTGGGTAGAGACCCCGGAGGACTCGTCAGATAGTGAGCTGGCCTCTGCTCAACAACACAACTTGGAGAGGCCGACACACTGAGGCGTGAAACAACGGTCAATGAGCCGCCACAAGAGGTCGACCTATCATTTGAAGTTCCTCCACCTGATTCCGAGCCAGCTACAGAGAAGGGTCCAGGGATGCCCCCATCAATGAATGCAGGTCCTGCAAGCGATCCTTCTTCGCCAGCCATACAAGCCTAATTGCATAGGTCCAGCCGGACTAGACAACGCCCCACCTATCTCAATGACTACGCATGCACCTGACTGGTGGGGAGGGGTGTTATGTTCGGCAGAGCTGAGTGGGAACTGAAGTTTATTCCTATTGGCTGAGCCATCTGACAGCGAGCGATATAAAAGGGAGCTGTCAGACGNGCTGTCAGACGGCGTCAGCTGTTGCTCGCTCCCGTCAGCCGATCCGCACATTTAGCGGCTTCTGCGGCAACCAGTTATTAGTTAATAAAAGGTTAAACTTATTGAGATTGTGGACGTCGTCTTTGACTTCACAAAAGCAACAATCCCCAATTGTTTATAAAAAATAAAGCATAGGTTTTGAATTTGAAGTTTTTCTTAAATTTAAAAAGTAATGCCATTTATAAATTTTAAGTAATCTAAATTTTTGAGCAAAGCTCAATGTTTTGAATGAGTGTTCAACAATAAAGCAATTAATTTATATGATAATAAGGATCAAATTTACTTTCCAACATCACCAATAAATAATTTCAGTTTTAAATGTTAAAAAAACCCTAAAATGCAGCAAATGCCCTGCCAAGCTATAAACAGGATAAAGCAATAACTTCAAGTTGTGCTCATAAAGTCTTTGAGAAAAACCATAGCCCATTAGTAAACAGACCTATAGACAACTGATGACAGAACAATTTACCTTTTGAAGCTTTTCAGATGTCACGCTGTGGAAGGAGGGCAGGCCATGTGTCCCTGGGTAATGTGACAGTGATCCAAATGCAGCTGCCATTTTGTTCCACCTGATTGTGGACAGTGACAAAATAGCAGCCACCAGACAAACTTTAAAAGTTTAATTTTGCTGCCTTTAATTTTGCTGCACAATGGAGACCTTCTGAGCAATGTCCCTGTACGTGACCTGAATGTGGCCACCATGTAGGCGAGACAAAATGGCAGCCACTTATACAATTATGCCATGCAGAAGCACGAAAGAGCAAGTCATTTCAGAACTCTAGAAGACATCAGTGTTCTTCAAAAGATAAGTGGGAAGAATAATTTTTACCCTAATGTGGTGGGAGCCAGGCCTAAGGCCTGATAGGACCAAGTGGGAGTGGGAAAAGGCTTGTTTGGGACCCAAGGCATAGGAAGTGGAGCATGAAGTATCTCAGGGGTGGGTAAGGTCTTGGGAGGCCAAGGAAGGTGGGCCTAGGGTTGTGCTAGGCCTCCAATTACTTCCCTTATCCAGAAGGCATGCTGCACTCTGCTTAATGAATTTCACATTGAGACGTTTCACTTAACAACTGCCATGACATTTGATCATAATGGACAGGCTCAAGAACTGCCAGCACTGTTTTACTAGAAAAAAACATTTTTATCAGTAACACTAGGTTATGGTAATTTCAATTGCTAAGAATGTTGCAACTTTAAGTTCATTGAAAATTAATAGGAAGGTAGACTCAGCCATCTAGTAATAATAGCAATAGCAATAGCACTTAGACTTATATACTGCTTCACAGTGCTTCACAATCTTCTCCAAACGGTTTACAGAGTCAGCATATTGCCCCCAACAATTTGGATCCTCATTTTAGCCACCTCGGAAGGATGGATGGCTGAGTCAACCTTGAGCCTGGTGAGATTCGATCTGCCAAATTTCAGACAGCCAGCAGTCAGCAGAAGTAGCTTGCAGGACTGCACCCTAAACATTGCGCCACCAAGGCTCATAATCAGAGTACCAGGCTGGAATGGGGACAAATGTGCATGTCAGGTATAAGATTTGCAAGCATCCTGGGACCCATAAAAATGTTCATGGATGATATTCAAGCAGAAACCTCTTTCCAATCTTGTTCAAAATAGTAGTCAGTAAATAGAGAAGGCATGAGAGTCTTAAAAATTTATCTATCATTTTCACATGACTTTACAGCTCCCTTAAGTTTTTTTATTTGTTTTGTTTTTTTCAGGTCAAAATAATGATTAAGCCAAGAATTCATTTACATATACAAAATTTTCCATTCATTTCGGAAGAAAGAAAAAGATGGAATCTAGGTTGGCAAATACAAATAAATTACTGCATTTTTTTCAAAAGTGAAAGGAAAAAAGTATTAAAGCAATTCTTCTGATACACTATAGAAAAATATTGTATAACTATTCTTCTAAACTCTACTAAAGCAAATTTTACCAATGCATCAAAAAAAGCTGAAATCCATTATATTCTGCCCACCCAAGACTGATGTATTTGCAACCTTAAAGCTATAAACATTCTGGTTAAACTTAGTGTCACTGAAATGAAAAATAATTGCTCACTGCTAGCTATAAAGTGAGCAAGTTTATTTTGCCAATGGCAACACTTAACACAAATTTGTAAATAGCTGGCAAGTTAAAAATCATGGATATCGTAATCTAGCTAATTAAATTCTGCATCTAATGGAGCGAAATGTATTGACAGCTCACTAAAATGAATTAAGAGGAGCAATAACTGCATGTTGTGGCATGTAATAAAATGTTAGGTGGGGAGTTTACGTAATAAGAATGTCATTGTTAAATTATTCTGGATCAATCCATTAACATATAACATCCAATTACTATTCTTTAATCACTGCAGACATTTTGAAAAATAGTTTACTTTGGTCATTCTTTTAATTTTATCCACATCTAGGAAATTGAACACTTGTTAAATATTGTGAAGGACAATAGATTGTTGTCAAATTAATGGCATTGTTATATCAATTCAGATAGGATTTTTTTTTAATCACTCAGCTTTCAAGCTATAATTTTGTTCATAGAATGAATTTATGTGGTTTCAATAAAATAAATGAAATTCTATGAAGAACCATGAACACCTTCTATTCAGGGGCTTTATAAGATCTTTTTATAGAGAACGTGCTTAGATATTCTTGGGATAGACAGTATATATATTCTGCTTTCTCTGCAATTATCAATTTCTTACATATAGCTGATAACTTTGCAGGTTCCCTTGACTTATCTTTGTTACTGCTATTGGATCACTGTCCCGCAGATAGGCGAATGTGAGTTTCTACTCATGAGGTGGGGCCCGGGGGGTTAGTTGGGTCTGTTGCTTACATACCTATCTCCCAGCTGCGTGGCAACGGCCCTGCCCGAACTGCTCGACTTCCTCTCGGGAGTGGCAGTGGAGTTTCCCAGGCTGTTGGTTCTGGGANAGGCTGTTGGTTCTGGGAGACTTTAACCTGCCCTCTCTGGGGGAGGAGTCGGGTTTAAGGTGGGAGTTCATGGCCTCCATGGTGGCCATGGACGTGACCCAGATAAATCAGGGTCCGACTCATGGGGGGGACACACTGGACCTGGTTTTTATCTCGAGACAGTGGTGTAATGATCTAGGGGGGGATTGCCAACTATTTACCCCCTGTCATGGACAGATCATTCATCTCCTTCAGCTGGTCTTCTGGTATGCCACCCCCCGCCCCTGGGAGGTGGAACCAATGAGGTGGTTCCGCCCTAGGCACCTGATGGACCCTGAGTGGTTCCTGCTAGCAATTGAGCCATTACCTACCTCCCCGATCCACAACTTGGCTGAGGCCCTCCACGGAGCTATGGGAGATGAAGCAT
>AZIM01000850.1:238537-250492 GCA_000516915.1 Ophiophagus hannah
AACTCTGATTATCTGTTATCTGTTAACTTTCGCCTAGTGTTGCATGCAGTCTTGAAGAGGAAAAAAAACACTGAATGGCTACCTCATATAAAGTCTGGAATTTAAAAATCAAACTCTCCTGTTCAAGGAAAAAGTCAAAATGTTCTATTAGGAACATATCACACTGATAGAAAAAAACGGGCTGGGAAGAAAAATAAAAATAGAAATGATGAAGATATTTCACTGCAAACAAGGAACAATATTTTTCTCTTTATTCAAAAAACACAAGCATTCATTCAAATAGCAATTAAAGATACTTAACATTAAATCCTGACTTCTTGCAACATTTAACTTTCTATAAGAATTTTGTGTACTGTAACATTTTACATTAAAAAGCAAGTCATTCACAGAACATCAACATTGTTAAACTGTAATGATAAAAATCCCCCATGCTGCAGTTCATGATAGGAAAAAATAATTTATTAATGAAAAAAAAGTTGTTATTGCTATTCATATATAATGCCCTCATCAGCATTATTATCTCACAAGTTGTTAGTCCGTTTTTGGACTAAAATTTGATTTGTTCAAAAATCATATTTTCCAGTAGCTGTAATAAAATTATGCTGCTTAATTAGTTCTATTTTTATTTTTAAAAAGTAAAGCAACCTCGATATTGGCAGAGCTGGTTTGTTAAGTCAAGGTTTTACCAAGGTAGTTGGGAAATAATTTCCTCAGAATGATTTGGTCTGTTTTGCTTGACAGAGCATGGAAGGTGGTATGCAGGGAATAAGCAAAGGCTCTTTTTTAATTTTTCTTTTTTAAAAAAGTATTAAGATAGCCAATATGCTTGCCTAATGACCCTGGTCAGAATATATTTCCCAGATCAATTCAGTGGATTTTATACAGGAGAATATAAAATACGAAAAAACAAAGAAGCAGGAAGGGAAAATAGCTGAATTCCACTGCATAGATCAATTTTGGCAACTTTAAGACTTGTAGACTTCAGCTCCCAGAATTCCTCAGCCAGCAAAGTCCACAAATGTTAAGGTTGCCAAGATTGGAGAACCCTGGCACAGATTGCTAAGGAAGGGAAAGATGCACATTTTTGCATATTATAATAAAATGCATATTATAATAAAGTAAAAAAAACGTGAAAGAGCATTGTATGATGGGTATACTAAATTATGTCAAAATTATGAATCAGAACCTATATATAAATCATATTTTGCAAACATATGTAATGCAATTTTGGGTAGAGTGATCATATTATATAAGAGAGAATATATTTAACAAAAAAGTGCATTATGAGTATGCAGATTAATATGAAAGGGGAGCCAAAGTATGAGAGACAGAGGAAAACAATGTTGATGGTTTCACTCTGTTGAATCTTTTTTACTTATTGAAGGAGCATAGTGATCAAACCAATATTTGCTGTTTGCTTCTGATATGATATACTGCTAGAAATCATTAATTAGGAATTAAACTTTGTTAATGGCTTCTGCTTATATTATTGTATAGTTAGAAATTAGTTGTTAGGCTTAATTCTAGCTTAGTAAATTGTAGCCTTGATACTGATTAGCATTAGTACAAAGTTTGTTATCTTGCTTCTGTGTCTTGCTTCTGTTCTTGGCTTCAAAACTAAACACATCCTTGAAAATATAGAAGAAACTGTTACCCTGGAATATCAAGCCCCATAGATAAAGGAACCAGAGTAGGGAGTTTCCTGCTGAATCCTGAAAGCATTCCGCTGAATAAACAACTTGGCCAGGGAGGGAAACCGCCCCTACACAAGGCTCTAGGAATGCTCAATAGATAAAGTAGACAGAGGCAGGGCCTGAACAAAGAACATTTTAAAGACCATGTTGGTAACAAACCTTTGTCTCTAATTGGGTAAACTTTGTTTCTAATGGGGTAAAATGGATATAAAACTCTGAGCCATTCTCACAGGAGTTTGGCTATTCTTTACATGCATTTTGCCTGTATGTTTTGGATATAGTATTCACCTAGACTTTTTACTTTGGCCATAAATAAAAATCTGTTATTTTTTGCAAGCCTCATCTCGAGTCTCACGTTCTTTGGTATCTGAGTGGCTCGAGAAACTTCTGGGACCTTATCTAATAAAATATACTTAGTCAAGAATAGCTTTTTTTTCATATTACTGGCTTGACTGCCTCTTCTAGAAAATTTAACCACAGTAAGTCTGCAAGAATCACACCATATACAGTTATGCCAAGGTAATCAAGCCACATGTATGATCATAAGGCTGCATTCTATGAATATCTATAACCTAATAGATTACACACTCAATCTTTTATGCTAGATGTCTATGGAGATTCTGAATCATCCATGTCATAGTTATCCTATTGAAAAAGCACCTTTGTGACTTTTATGCTAGAAAAATTGTTGATTTAAAATGAATATGTTGTTTAATTGAAAAGGAGAATTAACTATAATAAAGGAATGGCTAAAGAAGCAGAATACAAAAAAGTGAAAAATATCTTTTTTTTAATGGTACACTGAAGTTTGAGGATAAAAACAGAGAGTACTAATTGTTCTGACAAATTGACAGCACTATTCTTGTAGAAATACATACACCTTTATCGAGGTCATTCATTCATATAGGCTTGGTTAACTTCAAGTTCCTAGCAGCAGGTTCTAAAATAGAGCAATAGAGTACTCCAGGTAGGCCAATAAAAATATTTTAGGAAAGAAATTGTGTATGGCTGCTGCCCAATCTTATATTTAAAATTATTTCTGCCTTCCCTGAATACTCACAAGTCTTGTACAGGTGAAAATACACTTCATAAACATTGTTGATCTGGCAACAGGAAATTTAAAAATCCTTCACTCCCAAAAGATGCTGCACCCTACCATCTATATGATTATCCCTGCAAACGCTTACAAACAATAAGCTAATGGATAGATAGATTATGGCAAAATTATGAAAACTCTTTTCAAAATTGTATTCATTAATTGACAGGGCTCTAGAAGTAATTGGGGTAAGCAGTGAATTTGGGTATCATTACTTTTGAAGGAGGATTGTGAATACTGCTTCACCAATAGGTTAGGCTATTAAAGCAATTAAAGCAGTCTGTTAAAAATGTACATATTTGTAAATATTAAATGTTTTGTAAATTTTGTGCAATAAAATAGAACTGTGTATTTTTCCCATTAGTACTGATGTATATATGTGTGTGTAGCAATAGAAATAACACTTAGTGCTCTATAGCCCTCTCTAAGCAGTTTANNNNGTCAGTATATTGCCCCCAACAATCTGGACCTCGTTTTACTGACCTCAGAAAGATGAAAGGCTGAGTCAATCTTGAATTGGCAGGTGTAATCAGTATATTAGGTAGGCATGAGTCCTAATTTGACCCATTCCTTAAATAATACAGATTTTCAGAAAGATTTAGTAACTTGCTGTGCTTACAGGAAGAGTGAAATCGTTCTGAATTGAAAATAATTATTACTCCCATCTATAGTTGGATATATTATTTCTCCTCCCCTATGGCACTTTGGAGGAAATGAGCTCAATATGCTAGATACAATAATTGGTAGTAGGAAAAAAAACCAATAGCACATATACCATAAGAAGGAAATTATGGCTATAAAAATTGTATAGCTTTGAATCAAGAACCTAATAACCCTAATTATGTTCTACTGATGCCATCTTTACTCAGTTATAATGTCTTTAATTTTTAATGGAGTTGATTTCAAAAGATCCTTTTCCTGTAACATGTAAAAGATGTTGAAATCATAATGCACTAGTATATTGGTAGTTTTACAAATTTTTAATTCTCATGATAAAGACATTTGTTCATGTGTTGGTTCACAAGTGAAACTCCTACAATTGCAATTGTACATTTACAATTTATCTTTCCATAACCATTAGGTATTTCATAGCAATGAAAAACTGGGGAAAAGCTCAACAAACTTTGTTAGATTAATTGTTCAAGTGGGAATTAGTATCCAAAGCAAAGATTAAAAAAAAGATTTCTCAAGGCAAACTGAAACAACATGAGTGGGCTTTAGCAGTATGATAGATATATTGTCATAAAGATTTCTAAAAAATTATACTTGTATGCAAAAGTGTAGGCATTTTTGCTAAAACTGTATATTTAAATTAAAACTTTAGTGAACAGAAGCTGACATGTCCTCTTTACTGCACTAAGTTAAACATACTGTCTGAAAATTTGAATGCATCCTTATTATTTATGGGCAGTTGTTTACCAATTCAAATTTTAAAAAAAGAATAATGAATACATAAGGTGCAGAAGTTAACAGTGAAAGCTATTCCAAAATCTTTATACTCTTTCTTAAAAATATTTCTTGGTGAATTATGTTTCAGATCATTGACCCTTTGCAATATCTAAATTCAACTCTGCTTGCAAATATTTTGCATGACAAGGTCTAATCCCTGCCTCTACCTGCATATATAAAGCTACTCCCTAATGAGTTAGGGGAAAAAAAGATGCTTTCTGGATAAATTTGTAACCTAAGAAGGTTTTTATCCTTTTGATGTTTTTGAGTGTTAATTTCTGAGACTTCCAATTCATAATAACCCTTTTATTCTATTGTTGCAGAAGTGTCAAACTTCCCAGATGTGTCACATGCTGGCCATGCCCACCCGCATTTTAGCAAAGAGGGAAAAAGTCATATGTCATATGACGACAACATGATGCTGCAAGTTTGACACCCCTGTATTTTTGTATCTAACATTGTACCCCAATACTGTACTCTGCCAGAAAATTCTTTGTCTTCAAATGCATGAACTTACTTTTAAAAACTTTAGTTCAACAGCCACCCCCAATGTAGAATTTTAAATACAGTGAATTCATAGTTAAATACAAAAATATTGACCATTCTATGTTTTACTCCTTTCATAATGATTCATCATGTGTGATTTGTTTTTGCAAACAGTGGGTCAGCACGCTTATTCCACTATCCTTTATAATTTCAAGGTTGCTTTCCTGATTATTTAAAGTGGGGGAGGTTCAATGTTATCTTTTTAAGCCTGCTGGCACTGAGTTGAATTTGATATTTTAACACTACAATGCATTATTGTAATTGCTAGTCTTTAGGGTACTCTATATTATCACTGTAAGGATTGGAACTTTGCTTTTCTGATTTAAACCTTTCAGCTGCATTGGAAAATATATTTTCTTTTACCTTTATGGATATCTAAGTCTCAAAATCCAAGTGCTATGTTGTATCTCATGCCTTTTGATTTGTTCAAAAATTAACTGAGTGAATAAAATATAAGTTCCCAACTTCACATGTTTCCAGCTGTTCTTTTATGTCTTTCTCTTTAGAAATTCTTGAAAGCCCTAAAAGTGTTTCATCCTTTACTGCTTTCCATCTTGATTCTTTATATTTCACTTTTATTTCTTAAAGGGCGGAGGAAATTTCATGTGGCTTTTCAGGGCCCAATCATTGAATAAAATAATACATGTTCTATGAGACTTTCAGATCTCCAGCATACAAAAAGATTTGTGTATTTTATATTGGCTTTCAGGACTACCAAATTTTCTATAGTAACATCTTTCACATTTATCTGGAATATAACTGAAGAGTAAATTTTATTCAATGGTCTAAAAGACATCTTTTAACAGGTGCCTTCCAGATTTGCTGAACTATAATTCTAAGAAATCTCAGTCACAATTGTCTGAACATTAGCATTTCTTTAGAAATTAGCATTCCTTCAGAATGCTAAATGCGCTAAACTGGGAAGACTGTATTATGAATTTGCAAAGTGTTGGCTTGATTGGTATACCCTAATGCCCTTTTGAACACTGAAATACTGCAATGTCTTGGTAAAGATATTTGAAGTGCACATTGATGCATTCTGAGACATTGTAGGGAGACTTCAAAATAGCCTGTTGGACCTTCTATCTGATATGGTGGCACTGTAACCACTACTGTTCAAACACCAGGTTTTAAATGACAAGGTATTTCAGTGTTTTTACCAAGCATTCTCCATGTTTGGTCTTATGGAACAGACTGCATTCCATAGTAAAACTGCTAAGCCATAACCACTGCATTTACTGACAATGCTGCAAGAGGTATTACCAGTGAATCCACAGTTATGCTTGATTTATGGGAGGTAAAGCCCTCAAAATAGCTGTGCTAGCATTCAACAGAATGAAGCTGTACAAATGTGCCTTCTTGCTCAGCAATCATATGGTTATTCGATTGTCAGTAGTCAGTAAACTTTGAAATGATATTTCCACCCATAATATTAAATTCTGCCTACAGACTCAGTGTTCAAAGAGGAAATAAAACAGCATTTGAGTTAGTTTTTCTTGATAAAATATTGGATCTTTTAGTCAGTTAGCAATACATATTCTATTCTTTGCACACTATCAATATGCTGCATTCTTTTACACTCAACTGAACATATTGTATCTGAGACATTGTGAACAATATTAAACATATTATGCAAGATTGTCTACAATGTGCATTCTCTGATTCCCTAGTAAATTTTCATGAACAAACACCAAAAGCAATCATTTGAATAGCTAAATTGGACAGTTATGAGGCCACTGCCATAATTTCATAGCAGGTTTATATATGTTTATATGGACTGTTTGTATATGTTTACTTTTCTTTGGTCATGTTCTCATCAAATGCAAATAAATAAATACATGCATTCATGCATTCATACATAAACATATATGAACAGTATAAGTTAGTGTTCTCTTACACTACAATACAAGACATATTCTAGGAAGAATCAGAGTTTGTATCAAAAGTTATGAGTATTGATTATGTTAAAACATTTAAGCTTACTTTCTTGGATTTGAACAAACAGGACATTTTATAAGACAACATTCATTTCCTGCATAGTGCAGAATATAAAGAATGTAATTCATGTAGGATAAAGACAATGGTTACAAGGGTACCATAGGGAGTAAAGTGACTGACAATTTTAAAAAATACAGCTAGCCAAATGGCCTTTCAAAATTTTTCATCAAGTTTATAACCAGACAAAATAGGTTAAAGAGCTTCAATTTGTTCTCCCTTTATGATCATGGTTTTCTCCTTCTGCGTACCCCATGTTAATAATTGTTTATCAAGAATCCTTGGAGGTATTTAATGGAAAATAATTGGTTGTAAAAACAATTATAATGTTTTATTAACTTGAATTACAAAGTGCTTTTGGGAACAGATCAATCAATGCAGCAATTATTAAATACCATTAAACGGTATCATTTTTCTTATTAGAAAGTACTAAATATAATAATGTATGTAATTACATCCCCATTTTTATATATGTCAAATAAAACAGCGTCTATATTATCCACATATTAGAATGAATCTTGTTCAGAAAGAGAAAATAGTACAGATAAGATCCTGTAAGAAAAATAGAGTAGAAAAAGCTAATGTAACAAAAGATTAAATGAACTTGATACATTTAGAACATAGAATATAGAATAATAGAGTTGGGAGGTACCTTAAAAGTCATCTAGTCTCCTCCCTGAGCAGGAGACCCTATACTGTTTCAGACAAATCGTTGTCTACTCTCTTTTTGAAACATTCAAGTGATGGAGCAACCACAACTTCTGAAGGCAAGTTATTCCATTAGTTGATTGCTCTAACTAGGTTGTTTTTCTCCTTGATTAGTTTCTATCTATTTAAGGGTATGGAAAAGGGGGAACAGAAAAGGAAAGAAAATCATGCTACTTTTCAGATAGCCAGATGTCTGTTATACAGAAGAGAAAATATATATGTTAAATAATCTCTTACATTTAAGAAGCAATTTGTTAATGCAATCAACTGCTAATGCATAGAGAAGCCCTTAATGTTTGTGCAAGGTGATTAGAATTGAAGACAAAAACGTTCAAATTCACTTGAACAGCTATTGATTAAAACATACCAATTCTGAACTTCCTGTAACAACCTGAAGTTTGAAATATCTAATCACTAGATTTGAAATGATCAAATTAAGTGATTTTTTTTAATTTTAGAAAATTCTGAATCAACCAGAAAAAAGTATTGAGGGGAAAAGGAGAAGATAATCAATAATACAGATTAAAAGTATGAAATGATTGTATGCTATAGATTATTTTATTTTATTTGTAAAATTAATTTTAATTTCAACTATTCCATCCTATAGCTTAATAGAATAATATTTCATTTTTGAAATTAATATGGAATGGAGATTTCAGCATATGTATTTGGCAGAAGAACAAACTTATTCTTCCAGCTAAACCAGAAAAAAATTTAAAAAAACAAAGAAGTGCAGGTAATAAAATCTGACAAATTGGAAATGGGAGAAAATTTATCATTAAAAAAAATCTAATAATGCCTGCTAGCACTTTTTAATCACAGCTACTGAACCACTGTATCTTGAGGAACATTGCTTGTTTTAATTATTTATTGGGAAGCGATGGTTTATTTGGAAGAAAATGTAATTACTTTGTGACACTTTAATCACTATCAGTTTGTTTTGTTCCCTTGCCACTGCTAAGAGGAAGGTTATCTTCCTATGGAAATTCTGACATTTCTATAATTGGCTTTCTGAATCTTCCAAGAGACTGTAAAATATCCATATTATTACATCTGCACAAAGTGGAAATAAGATATTATTAAGATTGATGGCTAATAATGTTGATATTCTACATGTCTAGTTTTGATTAAATATTCCTGTCTCCTTAAAGGGCTGCGCTATTGGATAAATAATAAGCACAGTATATTCTTCCATCATTCTTCCATCATTCTTCCATCATCTTCTGATGATTCTGACTTTTATTTGTCCCAGAAGTACCATTGAAAAAAAAGTGATTTAAAAAAAAACACATTAAACTGTTTTCAATATTTATCATAGAAGCTGAATTCCTATTATGTTAAATATTAATTTATAAAATGGATATTGAATCATCGGGATCATAGACACACAGACTATATAATCATAGAGTTAGGGTCAGGAAATTTAACTTAGTCTTTTAAAAAATGCTTCTATTAACATTAACAGTAGCTGCAGCTTTCTGTGAATCTGGAATATTTTCCATTTTCTTCTGGTATCCTTAGTGTAGAAACAGTAGGAAAACGGGTGATGTGTTCTATACACAGCTACTCATTATTTATTTATTTGAAAGAAAAATATTTAAAAATGAACCAAAGGACACTAAGATGCTAATATATGCTAATGCCAAATCCATCCTTGTAATGCTAATACAGCAAAGTGTCTCTTGCTTTGGTCTGAAAATCAGAAACTAGATCCAAAATTACAAAAGCATTCCCTGAATCACAATAATTTCAAAGCAAAGCCATTTCAATCTGTATCTATTGATGTACTTTCAGATTTAATAACCAATATAACGATGAATTTACAGATATGCCATCTTTAGAGCCATAGCCATCCATAACTAAACAAAAGTAATTTATCAAATCAGGTAGAGATAGTCCTTGAAATATAACAGGTAACTTAACACACATTTAAATTTACAACAGATAGTCCAAAACTATATATGAACCTGTTTCAAAGTTTGGATGGCTGCAGGGTATCCACAGTTATTCACTCTTACAACAGACTATGTGGATGCTGCCTCTTTTCTTCCCATCCCACCAGACAAGACCCCACAGCACTTAAGCCTGATTCCTGTGCCATCTTCAGCACTCCAACAATTTCTTGAGGAAATAGTGGCTGCTTTCAGTATTTTCTGTCCCAATAAACTGGCCAGCATGAGACTGCAAACCTTTTCCTAGCTCTTGCTAGGGTTTGGGAAACCAGACCCCACTTGCTAAGGAGAAAGCTTCAGAACAAGGTTCTCCAATTTTTTCTCTTGCTTTAACCCCATTCCTCCCCCAGAAAGTCACTCGTTCAATTTTAAAAAGCTGCAAGAAACAGACTAATTGAATTTCTCTCCCCCCTATACTATAGACAAGTACTAGCTGAGTTCCAAAGGCATCAAGCATTCTGGGCTTTAAAAGAGGTTTAAAAATCTAGCGCTAACAGCAGCTCTGGGCCATGGCAATTTGTGATCCTATTTCTAACTTTTTATCCATTTTATCATGTGTTTTGAAATATTTTTTCTGTGTCACTTTGAATCAGTCATGATCCAGTAATAAATGGAATGATTTACATTTAGTAAGCCTAAACTAATCATTTTTGAAGGAACAGAATACAATTTACAAAAGTGACACCTAGCATAATAATAGAAATGATAATAATAACACACTAACACAAATTCTCTAAAATACAACCTAGTACTGATTGTGAGTAATTATTGTATCTGAGGTAAGTAAATATCATATATCTGTTTTATTGATTTTTAACAAAATCTGCCACTGTAAAATCAAGCCATTTAAATTTTATCATATTGTGTGGAGCCAAACCACAATTTAGATAGGCAGACAGACAGATCTTGCTTCAACAATATAAAGCAATTTAAGCAAACTTCACATGACTCAATGAGACTAAAGCAATAAATGTTTCATTCAACAATAATCTGAAAGTGGGAAACAAACCCACAAAAATAACATAAGTTCCAGATTAATGGGTAATGACAATTCTATAAAAGCAAACTTTACATGACTGCAATAGTACGACTTGATAATTATTATAGAAATATTATGGTAGAATATATATTATTCTGGGTTTTTTTCAGTTTATCTGTTAGAGCTATAAAAAGTTCTAAGGAAAACTAAGTATTACTTTTTTAACCATGAAAAATTTAAACATTTAAAGAACAATGCTGGCTAGACCTAGTCAGTCCTGGAACCAGAAATTCCTTCTTCTGTTCTTGGTTTGTATTTGGAAGAACAGAAAAAATAATTCTTTAGACACACATTAAAACTTTATTATGACAGCCTAAACTCCCAGGGCTGCCTCTTTTTTATGTTTGTATATGATTCATGGATCTCCTCAGGTTACAAATGCTTAAAAAAAAACAATGTCAGTCATTCATACTGTTACAGTCTTCAAAAAGCCCACCAGAAGTGCAATGTCAAGCTATAAGTAAATAGTACTGAATTAATAGCATTTATAATAGTAACAATTTTGCTCATGCAACAGAGATGAAAGACATCATTTGAGCAATAACTTTTAAAAACTACTAAAATACCCCATTATGTGGTAGAAGAATGCATGCTATGTATATAGAAAATTCCAGGTCTATTTCCTGCCATTTCTGTTTATGCCAGAAAGACCCTTGCTGAAAACCCTGGAGAGATGCCGTCAGCTATTGTCCATAAATTGGGCAACTTTTCTATATCCCTATGACATTCACACAGATTTGTGTAAAGTTTCAAAGGCAGGAATCTGTATAAAGAAGAGTTGATCAAATTATCTGTATTTTTTCATTTACCAACAAATGTAGATGCTTGATTCCAGTCAAGCTGGGCAGTTTGAGCTGAATGTGAAGCAAGGTGATGTGCTGAAGGAAAACAAGGGTCTTTGACTCACCAGAGGGATTTCAAGATTTAATAAAGTGTCTAGTGCTGTTAGGCTTTGCAGAATTTCAAACATTGCATGTAGCTTTCCATAAAGAAGAAAAAGCTGATTGGGGATGGGGGAAGGTTATCACTTCCAAAGCCTAATCTATCAATTCTGCTCCTGTTTCATCTTTTTCTTCTATTCACATAGCGTAAAAAGCAGACTGAACTGTAATTTATTTTACAGTTGTTGTTTTTTTAAACGGCCCTCTTTTTTAAATCTTGTTTTTGTTTTCATGAATCTGATCCTCTTCTTCCCCCAAATCTATACCCTTTTATCCTCTTACTTTCAATCAATTTCAGAAAAGAAAGCAAATAGTAACAGAATGAACAAATATTTGTATTTTTAAGTGTTTTAAGTTACATTATTTATTGTTTGATTAACTGAATGGCTGCTTTGATTGTATAGCCACATAACTCACATTACATGATACTATGCAATTTTTAATTTGGCATTTGTCACTGCGTTCTTTGATTTGTCTGTGAAGCTTTCAGAGTTTGCTAGAATATGTGTTCAGAGCCTGCTAGAATATGTTATCT
>AZIM01000850.1:253437-264993 GCA_000516915.1 Ophiophagus hannah
CTTCTCTATGCCTGTGTCTAATTAGGCAGCCAGTATGTAGACAGTTAGAGTTTAGGTTTTGTTATTTTTGTTAATAAAGATGTTTCTTAGGTTATTTCTCCGGGTTTTATTTAATCAAGGTATACTTCAAAGGAAAACACGATTCACCACCTGTAATTAGCAAAGCTGATTTTTTCACTTTGACAGCATTATTCTACAACATTCATAAATAGGCTAGCTTTGTTAATAAAACAATCAAAATAAATACAGTTATAATAATTCAAATAAAATACTGCCATGTTTTAAATATCAAATACATATCAACTATTACTAACTATTACTATTACTATTAACTATTAATTACTAACTATTACTATTACTATAGTTACTATTACTAACTATATCAACTATTACTAACTACATATCAACTATTAATAACTGGAAGATATTTTCTTCCAGTTACAAAGGAGGGAAAGTTACCTCAACATTTTCCAGTATATAGTACATTCATCAGATTTGTATGGTATAGACTCTTCAGCTCATCAACACCTTCATCAACTCTTCAGCTCATCAACACCTTCATGAAATTTCAGATTATTCATCAGCACCCAAACATTTAATATATGAAAATAAGTTAATAAATGCTATTATTAGTACTACAAAAAATATTGAATAGCCAGATCTTCAAAAACCATCAGGATGTATATGGGCATTTTACAGTTGGATAACATCAACATGGACAAATTAACAATGTGATTAATTTAAGAATACATCCAAAGCAAAATTGAACAGAGGAAACATCATCAAATCCACCAATGCCTTGGCCATACCTGTGATATGATACATTGCTAGAATCATTTATGGGACACAAGTTGAACTGGACAGTTTGAAAAACAAGAAAGTTAATGACTATTCACTATGTATTACATTTCCGTGGTGATATTGATAGATTATACCTCTCCCACAGAAATGGACACAAAGATTTATTTCAGGTCAACTAACTGTTCAAGAAGAAAAGCATGCATTGGTAATTTATGTAAAAGACAGTCAGGAACAATCATTAATTCAAGTTAAAAATTGGAACTTACTAAATGTATAGGAAACAAATAGTGAATATCAAAATAATATAATAAATGAAATGAAATATTAATGAAATAAGGTAAAAATAATATAATAAAATAACAACAGAATGCTGGCAAGGAAAATCATTCCATGGTGAATTTCTACTAGGGCTTGAAGGAAAGCAGATACAGGAAAAATCTACCCATGGCATAGAACTAAAATATTTTTTAAAAAATCTGGAGACTTGATTTTGGCTCAAGAACAAACAATTCAAATTAATACAATCAAGGCCAGAATTGGAAAATGACTCAAAGTGCAGATTATGCAAAGATGCAGAAAAAAATGGTAGATCATATTCTTGCTCATGCAAGAAGCTTGCACAAAGTTATTATAAACAATGACAAAACACAGTAGCCAAAGTGATCCACTGGAACATCTGAAAAAATTATCATGTGCCAATAAGGAAAAACTGGTGAGAAAATATAGCTGAAAAAATAGTAAAAAAAATGAGCAGGTTAAAATATTATTGTAATAACATTATAACATCATATTATCATAATATTATCATAATAAACAACTTCCAATATAATGAATCTTAAATGTATTAATGCTTATAGTAGCAACTTTGAATTTACCTTAATGTTTCATATCCATGCAATATCTGAGAAGCCTCAAGGAAAATTATAAAAATATGTTGGCCTATCTGCCAGACAATATCATATGTCTTCGTTCCTCACAATTAAAAGAAACATTGGACATACTGAAAATGTATTTCCAGTTCATTATTAAGCAGTATCTTGCTTTTCAGATACTGTTTTCATTTAAAGTCACTCTCTGAGGCCAAATACATACACGGCATGCACAAAACAAGATACTAAAATCCAGTGAATGAAGATCACTGAGCCCAAATTCTGTATTCACAGGTTATAACAAGCGGCTACCTTGTTCTTTTCTTTAATCTTTAAACTGACCAGAATCACTAAGAAACTGGGAGGCCTCCAAATTGGATAAATAAAATAAAGGTACATGTCAGGCTGAAATAAGGCTCCTTACAGAAAATAAGTGCAGCACTTCAAATGTCTCAATGAGTATCAAACAACATTATGCAACTTATAGAGAGAAAAAATCAGAAGGATTTTTTTATTCATTTAAGCAGCCAGGTGATGTTAACAGCTGGACTCTACAAATCTCATTAACCATCCATAAATGATGACTGATCCATCACTGTGGCAATTATTTTTCCCAGGGTATTCCTATCTGCCTGGTTTGCAATACTATGCTTCTTGGTAGAGCTGTCAAGACCTATGTACTGTCAATCAACTGTTCTGCCTGTGAAGTAATCAATTTTATCTATATAAATCAGGAGAAAAAAGTTTTTAAATTTTGACATATTTTCAGAGATTACATATAATATTGCCAACTCATAGACTGATTCGAAATGTTTTTTACCAGGACAATAGTTTTCCTTCCCTGATCCTTCTGACTTCCTGGAAGTTAGTCAAAACATAGCCTTCAACCTTATCATTGAAATGTTTGTTATTGGGATATTTTTTGAGTCTAAATAAATGATATTTTAATGATTTTAGTATTTTAATTTGTACTATTATATGGTGGATGCTTTTATTTACTTTGCCTTGAATCACAATATTGTGATTGTTTAAATCAGAGGTCTCCAAACTTGGCAACTTTAAGGATTGTGGACTTCAGCTCCCAAAATTCCACAAGTCTTAAAGTTGACAAATTTGGGGACCCCTCATTTACACACATATTGTACAAAAATATGTGCATAGCACACATTCTAGGCCAGGGGTGTCAAACTCATATCGTCACGGCATCATCACGTGATGTATCAGGACTTTTTTTCCCTTCTCTAAACCGGGCGGGGGTGGAGTCAGTATGTGACGCATCCAGCCCATGGGCCGCAAGTTTGACACCCCTGTTCTAGGCAATTTCAGATGCCAAAGGGGACAAGATCACATTGTTTTAAGGCTACAGAGAACCAAATGGTCCCAAAATCCAATTCCATGTATTACCATTTTAGCTTCAAAAAAAGTACTTTGGAGACTTGACTGTTATTCTGTAGACAGCAGGAATCAATTAGAATAATCTTTGTTTCTTTAGGATTTAAGTACAGGACATTTCATGTTGGTAGACTGGACATCAAGCAGGCACCTAATCAAAGAAGAAATTGCTTCCCTGGAGATTACTCCACAGAAAAATAAACCAGAAAAGTGTAAGTCCAACTGGTGGTGGTTCAATTATATTTCTTCTAGATGGCACCTCAGAGAAACACATAAGCAAAACAGCATGTGGACAAAATTTAGTTCAGTAGAAATGCTTAGAGCAATGAAAATATCATTCTGATCAATGGATTATACAAGTTACACCACATGAAGTGACTGTGGAAGCCATTAAATATTTACTATTCCTTGAAATATAGTTTCTAAGTGCCACAATCTCAATTAGACAAAGAAAACATTAGGATTATGCTGCTGCCTAAGAATTGTTTATATTGTAAAAGGCCATCTATATGACTGAAAATCTTAATCAAAGCACTATAACATACCTAAAACTGAAAAAATCTATTCTGCAGCTAAATTTAATTGCCTTCCACCACCAGCTGTTACTAATGTTGATTCAAGACAATCCCTTTGGGATTTAGATTTTGCTTATGTGAGGTGGGAGTAGTTGAGAAAGTAGAACATGATGGAATGTATTTTTCATGATAGTATTAGAAACAAATGTATTGCTCCAATTTTGACCTTATTTCAGGTAGGATAAAAGACCCACTATCTGGGTCTTTCTGATTTTGACAAGATAATAACTATATATCTTGTTGCTGTTCTCATACTATTTGATATTAA
Source organism: Ophiophagus hannah (assembly GCA_000516915.1). NCBI lineage: Eukaryota > Metazoa > Chordata > Lepidosauria > Squamata > Elapidae > Ophiophagus > Ophiophagus hannah. The sequence continues at coordinate 257,343 of AZIM01000850.1, forward strand.
CATACAAACAGTTAACATCAAATAATTGACAGCAAATATATATTTTATATGCTTCTATAATGTTTTATGAATTGCCACATGCAAGACTGAAAATGTTCCTTATCTGTGAATTGTAGAATGGCCTTTGCAGATCTTGTTTGTGTGCTATAATCTACTAAGACACAGAATTAAGAAAAATCCAGTAAAAAGAAATGGCCTCCCTCCTCTTTTATAATTTTCCTACACAATAAACTAGCCTGGGACCTATCAATTAATTACTATTACTGATGTTATGTTCCTGACTGTTGGCCAATTGGAATAGGAGTACATGTTACATTTCCTCCACAAGAAAAAAAATTCTATTGTTTTGTAAATGTTGTAAATATTTAATCTATTGGATCGACCATTTTTCTATGCCTGATTTTTCCTCTAATAACATTCTAAACTGTGTAGTAAGAAAGCTAGTGGATCCTATGTGTCACACAACAAGCTTTCCAGAATGCTAAGGAATATATTTGCTAAATGGCACTTCTTGTCTAGAAACATAATTGCAATCTCATTCTCTCCATACATCACAGAATTACAGAAAGAAAGGCTTCAAAATATAGGATTTCCTATTTGACTAGAATTCTTCAGAAAGCAGGAATACTAAACAGTCCCAACATGTAATTGCTTATATGGAGCATTACATTATAATTATACTGCTTACATTAAATACAATAACTATATTGCTTATATTAAATGACTTATTATTTTATTTTATTTTTTTCAATTAGCAATTGCATGTATGCATGTATATTGTTTGATGAAGGAAAAGAGTAAATGTACACTGTGAGAGGAATCATGAATGCCACCACTTAACTCCATATATATTTATATATTAACTGTTCTTTTTTTAAGAAATCGGTTTCAAATGCATTGAGACAAATTGCCAATAGAGTCATGACAGGGTTTATTAGCATAATTAATAAGATCAGGCTTACATTAATTTGATATTTATTTGGGTTCTCAAATCACAGTTTGCTGGTTTCTAGCTCTGGTGCTTTGGCCACTGTACCACCTGTTATTCTGTAAAATAGCATGATATCATTTCTGTGATGTCACCTGTTAGGGCAGGGGTGTCAAACTCAATTTCATTGAGGGCCACATCAGGGCTGTGACTGACCTTGGGAGGGACCGGCCGGCCGTGACAGACTGGGTGGGCATGGCCAACTGGGTGGGCGTGTTTGACCCCAAACTACTGGCATGTTTCCTCTTCTCATTGAATAGACTGGGCCAAAGCTAGGCTGGCCTGATCTTTCCTCTTTGCATTGGGTACACCAGGACGGTCCCGTGGGCTAGATCCAACCACATTGCAGGCCGGAGCCAGCCCACGAGCTTTGAGTTTGACACCCTGTGTTAGAGCTTTTGTTTCCAGCTTCCTGGTTCTGTAGAGCTTAACAAACAAGAGAGTACATATGTTTATGGAATTTTATAATTTTTAAGGCGTTACGAACAAATACTCATAAATATTTTGGAAGCAATGCTTTATTTACTATAAATAACTATTATTTACTATAGATTTTCTTAAACAATTAGCAGCTAATCTTGCTACATATTTCAGTGAATAATCCCAGAGTCACTGTGATGTTACTTTGGTTTGCTGAATGCCAGAGATTTTAGCACTGGTCAGGACTAACAATATTGGATTAGCAAGGGTTTTTGTAGTGAAAAATATTTTTCTCAGGAGCAGATGAGTATCTAAATTTATTTTTAGATGCAAATCTCTCTCAGTTTTCATTTATTGAAAACGTTTTCTAAACTATAACAAACATTCTAGTTATATAAGCATTCATTGTATCTGAATGCATATTTTTAAATACATAGAAGGAAAAGAAAATCAGTGATCAGGCTTGTCTATTTATTTGTTTAACCCTGGAAGTGGTACTTTTATTTCCAGCATATTCTACCAAAAACTTTTCTATTAATTTCAAGATCCACATTACTGTCTTTTAAAAAGTTTGTAAATTGACAGCCTGGCCTATACCTCCCCCCTACTCAAGTATTTGGCACAGCAAGCATTCCATCTTAGAAAGAAAAGCAATATGGTGTGACCAAATGCTTCATCTCTGACTAATGGTGAGGAAATCCATTAATTAAAAAAAGAAAGGAAGAAAGCAAAATGCATAATTGAGAAGGAACATACAAAAATTAATTCTCAGTTAAGTGAGATTGCATATAAATGAGTTGAAAACAGATTTTCAGGATATTATTAGGACATTCTTGTTTTTGAACTAAAATATGTGCAAAGAAGTACAGGAGCATATTATCATGCCCAATTTTGCCCAAAAAACATGTTTAGAAAAATTAGAAGGAATTAATGTGTCTAATTAATGGTTGCATGTTGACTTCCTGTATTTTAGATTCCAGAGCTGAAAGAAGACATGTTACATGATATGCCGTGTATATTTCCAAGGATAATCTATGCTAAAAGAGCCATTTTTCAAAATGATAAGCCAATATGATATAGCAGTTAATTACTGAAGAGTTACTGAATTGTATTGGGGAAATCTGGTTTCAAATCCCACACCACTGTTGCTCTTTTAGGGTAGGAAAGAATATGTTATAAATTTGAAATAAAATACAACATAATTATTTTATGATAAAGTTGCATCCTACTGCATTCAATAAATTTTGTTTCCTACTAAGATACTGTATTTTAATGTAGCAATCAGTTTATTTTTTGTGTCATGTAGTTTAGAATAGAATTTATTCAAATATGATTATCAAATAAATAAATAATCAGAATGTGCAGGACATTTTATTTTGTTAGTTCTGATTTTGCATTTGCTGTAGGTTCTCAAGGCTTAGCTTCTAGTTTTTTCTAAATGAAACTGAGAGACCACTTGGTTTGAGTTTCTGTATAAAATAATAAGCCAAGTAGTGATTAAGATATGGGCTAGAAACCAGAAGAAAGTGAATTTTGTGCCACCTTAGCACAAAGCTAACTGGGTGACCTTGGGCCAGTCACACACTCTCTCAACTCTAGGAAGGATACAGTGGAAAACCACTTCTGAAAACTTGCTAAAAAGACTCTAGAACTGGAGTGTAAAACTTGATTTCATTGAGGACTTTATCAGGGTTGTGTTTGACCTTGGGGGACTGGGGTGGGCATGGCCAATGTGGGCGTGGCCAGCTCAATGCCACCCTCAATTTTTTCCATTCAGGTTCCCTTATTTTAAGCATATGTGCTGAATAAACAAGGAAAAAGTAGACAGCCTTGTCTCACTCAGTAGCAGTTTTAAATGTTGCCATATATTTCTACTCTACACTGTTTTTATGTAAACTAAGAAATGTGTAAAGATATTATCATATTGTCAACCGATTACTCTCTGAAACTGCACAGTATCTGATTGTAAATTATTAAAGATATTAACGTCTCTTATGAGTGAATGCATTCACAGCCAAGAGATTGACAGGGACTAAGAACATTCTCATGGTCTGAAGCAATAAACTGGTGGCAGTTTCTCTTCAAATCATAAATTGTTCACTGTGAAGCAATAAATGCCACATTTGTCATAATTTTACACACATTTTTTCAGTTTGTCAATGATTGCCTGATCTTATTGTTTATATTTGCAAATAATTAAATCAATTTAAATAAAGCTAGAAAATAATTGTTAGAATGCCATGCTGAATAATATCTTAATGATACTGTGAACCAGGGCATTATTAATATACATAGGACTTTTCTTGAATTGCAATTATATGTATCTAGAAGACAGTTATTTAAAATTATCTAAAGCTGAAATGATTATAAGTTTGCATATGACATATGATGTTACTTAGTCTTAGGCATGTAAAGATTTTTATTAATATACTCTCAATTTTAACTTCTGTTAAGTTAATATAATAACTTCCTTTTGAATGCTAGAAAATCAAAGAAATATTGACACATATTTAGTATAGTTTTTCTTCTAGAACACCAAAATACCATAGATAGTTCTTTAACTATTTTCTCCCTTTATTTTAAATACCAGGAAAAAAAAGTTGAGAAATAACAGCATGTAATACTATGTATCATGAATGAACAAAATAAGTAGAAAGAGATGGATTGTTTTTGGCAGCTCCATTCATTTTACTTTCAAATCATTATTCCTTTTTCTTTCCTGTCACTCATTTTTGTTTCATTCTTTTTTCTTATTTGTTTTGTTTCTACATTGATTATAATAGAAACCTAAAATATCTTCAGATGCAAATCAATTTAGATGCTTTAAGCCAAATTGCATGGTTTTACCAGATTCTACACTATATCCATGCACATTAGATTTGACACATTTTAGAAAAAAATAATCACAAAGGCTCTATTTTCTAAACAAGGGATCTCCACCATTTTGGCTTGCAGAAATGTTTGGAATCTGAAGTGCCATGGGCACAGATAGAAATATTATGCAGGCTTTCCCATTCTCAAAATGTTTGCATTATAGAGCTGGCCAATCACAAAACACCTCATTATTAAAATGGAAATTAATAACATTTTAAGAAATTAAATTGCCAAATATAATACAAAGCCAAGACTGAGATTGAAGCTACTATCATAAAACAGCTCTTTTTAAACCATTGATCAGTAACACTCTGAATAACTAACTGTATCATTCAATATCCCTTGTACAAGCAACAAATCTCTATACATAATTTAAATTATGGTTTATTATTTAGTATGATCACTCATTAATACAGAAATATATCACAGAACTGAGCTGTATACCCTAAAAAAATAATGTTAAATTCAAGACATTCTAAAAATCCTTCAGAAGGTCACATGTCCAAACTATTATTTTGATCAAGCCCTTCCAAATTCTTGCACGATTAGGTTGTTCTGAAAGTCTACCCCTGAGGAATGCACAAATCTACATACATTTCTCTTTATGAGATATATTCTTGTTTTTTAAAGCTGTTATTTACTACCTTTTGAATATCAAATTGTCATGTACATAAGGAGATTTTGCAGTACACCATCTCTTCCCTTCATTCTTCTAAAATAATTCTTTTTCAGAATATTTGTCACTTTAGGAACAACAGCAAAGAAGGCATCATTTTATACTGAATGGAACAAGGTGAAGGTAAACCACTTCAATATCTTATTAAGAAAACCACATGAATAGAGAAGATGAACTGATTGACAATACATTGATAGGCTCCTTAAGTTTGTAGCACTCAGCATGCCACTGAGGAAAAACTGAGAATCTTTCTGAATACCAATGTGTTTATACAGCTAGATTTTATATGGCTAGATTAAAACCTTCAGGATGTCTAAATACTGATATTGCCATACTGTGCAGGAAAAGAAAATCCAAAGAGAGAAGCATGGTGGGAACATGGAACATAAGAAACATGAGTACAGGAAAGCTCAACACAATGGAAGATTAAATGAAATAGCTAAATAGAAATTAAGATGGATTGGAATTAAACACTTTCAGTTCGAAGATCATACAGTTTACTATTCTGGACTGTCAGAGTGTGATGGGGGGTTTACAGCTGGGATGTATGTTTTTAAGAAGAATAATTGCTTCACAAAGAGATGAAGAAAGCTTTTTTGTTTCTTTTTATCATGTACTATATTTTCAGGAATTACTGAAAAACCAGCAGAATGTCCAAACTTTCCTGTTTCTACATCTCTCATAGCGCTATTCACTAACCACGCTAATGAATAGTGTTTATCTACCAGCTCTTCTTTTTTCTTTCTTTCTCTCCCTCTCACTAACAGATGTAAGAAGGGAATTTGGAGTCCTTGTAAAGCCTTTTGTTGTCCTTTTACAAATTTCAATAGCTGTCTCTCTGAGTAAGTGTTGTATGATGCATCTCCTTTTAGGTATTCTGCCCAGTCCTTTCTTATCTGGTGCTTTCCCTTGGGTCCCTATGTTCCTTATCTGGTTCTGGGTAAAACACATTCCTTTAGCTTGGTTTTCACTTCTCTCCCAAGGAAGCATCCAGTACATGTCTTCACATCTTCTCCTGGGATCAGGATACCTCATATCTCAATGGCCCAGCAAACAAAAGGCAATGTGTCTCTCCATCCTCCACCATCTTGTATCCTGTCCAAATCAGTGGTGCATTTCAAATATTTTTACCACTGATTTAGTGGGCATGGCTTGGTGGTGTGCTTTGCGCATGCACCAAACATGCACTTTGCATAGACACAGATACTTACTGACTCACCTCACTTGCTGATTCACCAATCGTGCACTCTCTCTGTCCCTTCAGCAGCTACCGCACAGCAACCTGCTGTGCTGCGCAAAGCAGCTGCACTTCGAAAGCAAGGACTAAAGGTTAATATGGGAGCCCAGGTGGGTGGGTGGGCCCAACAGCAGAGCATTGGACAGAACCAGTTCAATCTCCACTGCTCATCGGTGCTACCAGCTCAGCAGAACAAGGCAGAACCAATGGAATATCACCACTGGTCCAAATGCATTTATTGCCTTTATGCCTTTCCATATCTTTTTCTCTTTGTGTGTGTTTTTCTTTTTGGCTCAAACTAGTGGTATATTTCTTTCCAGAAGTTTAGCTCCCAAAACCCCTATCCCATAGGTTTGATCAATCAAAATACTGTCCTCACAACAGTCCTGGGATGGTCATTTGACCTTGGGATAGCACTGTTGCTTCTCCCCATTTTTCTTCTCTCCTTAAACTTACACCAATTATAGCAGCAGCCTCCTGGCCTCAAATCCATATGCCAGAAGGACATAAAATGCAAAGAACAAGCAGTGTTAGGATGGATGTGGCAAAATAGCATTTAGGTACAATGAAATCAGTTATCAAATATACCAAAGGTGCTTTTTCAGGAGGCAACTGGGTTTTCTTGTTTTTTCTTTCGCTTCTCATTCAAGAAGTTTCTTCAGCTCTGGCTGCATGGTTGGGGAATGGAAGGGTTTATATTCCTTGCAGACAGCTGGTCATTTTTATCCTTTTACACAGTCATTGAAGCACTTGTAGGTTTATCTGTGTCCTCAGGGTCACATATTCCCACACATTCAAAGAGTGTTCATCCCAAATTGCATAGAGATTCTCAGTCATCGAGGTCATGGTTGCCTCAAAAGTGCTTTTTCAAGAGTTAACTAGACATTCTTGTTTCTCAGTGATTGAATATTATCAAATGGATCTGTGGATAACATGTTAATAATGATGGTTAATCAAGTTAATGTTCCAACCATTGATGCAGAAGAAGCCAACGCTGACAACATTTATAGACAAGTTCAATATGAAATTGACAGAACATGCAAGCAACATATACTGCTTGTGATGGAGACCGAAAGCCAAAGCTGAAAATATTAAGGAGAAAAATGTAGCTGAACTGTGTGGCCTAGAAAACAGAAATAAAGCTGAAAAATTACTACCAATCCAATTATTTATTCATTGCTAAAATATTATTCAAAAACATAAGTATTTTGAAGTTATGAAACCTTATTAATAGTAAGTAGAGTAAAAACAAGAAGCTGCCAAGAATATGTGTAAAAAGAGAATGACAATGCCCAAGCAACAGAACAAACTAAACTGGTTATCAAAACAGATAGTGGAAATTGCCAAGAAGAGATTCCAAAGTCAAAAAAGTGTCTGTCCTGTTGGGTTTCAGAACCAAACAGACATTATTTCCTNAAGTCAAAAAAGTGTCTGTCCTGTTGGGTTGCAGAACCAA
>AZIM01000850.1:338690-354751 GCA_000516915.1 Ophiophagus hannah
GAGGGCGGGCATTACAAGTCTAATAAAACTTAAACTTAAACTTAAACCTCATCCCTTATGGACCTTTGCAAATTCTCAACAACATTTTCATCTACCAGTCCATAATTTCCTGCTTTCCTGGTAGCAAATTGTGAAGTTCTATTTATTTCATCATAGCTCTTTATATATAACAATCTGAGAATGATATTTCTTGCTTTGTGTTTCATGCTGTGTAGATATAGAAAGGAAAAGTACAATGCAACCATACTGCCTAATTGTATGGCTAGCATTGAAGGTGTCATCACCTTCAATGACATGCACAGCACCTCTTGCACAGCACCTCTTACACAGCCCCAGGCTCACTCAGGAATTCTTGCCAATCCATGCCTTCCCCCCATATATTATCCCAACCTGTGCAGTATCTCTTACATCCTCTGCCAATGCTCTCTGCTGCTGGCCTTGGCCTTGAAGGTTCTGGCAGGGAGGGAGAAAGATTTCTCATGTTCCCTGCCAGCATCCCACAAAAAAATTCAAGGGGGAAGCCAGAAGGAAGTTGTAAGCTGGTCTCATTCCCACTGCTTTTTTGTCCACCTGTGGTCATTCTGTTTCTCTATTTGGGAAAGAAAATATCTCTGAAACAATGACCCAATAGGGCATAAGTTGTCTAATAATTATAAGAGACTAGCTATATCAGATAGGTGGTGGCCTCTTACCAGGCAGGCAAAATGGGGTAGAATTTATATTTTATTGTATTTCAAAATTTTAATACCCTTTTACTGTACTGCCTCTAGAACAGGGTCCCCAAACTTGGCAACTTTAAGNNTTGCGGACTTCAACTCCCAGAATTCTCCAGACAGNACTTGTGGACTTCAACTCCCATAGTTGGCTGGAGAATTCTGAGTGTTGAAATTCACAAGTCTTAAAGTTGCCAAGTTTGGGGACCCCTATTCTAGAAGCTGTTGACTTTTTTTTTTCACTTGCCCTCATCCTGTCTGTTGAAGATGGCTGCGTGTTCACATTCTTTGAATGTCAGCTTTCTGGTTTTGATAGCAGGTTAGTATGGAAACAAAATTCTGACATAAGGACTCACTTAAACTAAATGTTTATTTAGCATTATGATTTACTTTCCTTGGCCAGTTGCTTTCTAGATATCTTCAGTCCAAACTCTCACTCTTAAATGACACAGCTGATGCCTGTGCTCTCTGTGAATTTTGAGAATGGTAGACATAGGGCATGCAAGGCTGGCATAACAATTAATGCAGCTTTGAGTAGGCAAGATTCCTTTATATGTTCCTAAAAGATGTTTTATTTTATATATTTTTAAAAAGTGAAATGTAAGTCCTATACTCTGTTTTATTGCTATATCCATAAGGTCAGAGGTGGTATTCATCAGGTTCTGACCAGTTCTTGAGAACCAGAAGTGGAAATTTTGAGTAGTTCGGAGAACCAGCAAATACCACCTCTGACTGATCTCGCCCCCATCTATTCTCTGCCTCCCAAGTCTGATTGGCTGGGTCTTCTTTTGTTGCCCTGCACAGGAGAACGGGGCTGGAAAGCAAGTTAGTGGTGGGGGGAATGGGATTTTGCAGTAACCTGTTGTGGTCCGCCAGCAGGCTGCGGAACTGGCAGCAGAGTTGGACAGTGGGGAGGAACATGGGCCAGTCCGAGAGTCTGGGGAGGATGCAGACGAGGGTTCTGCATCCGATACAGAGATGGGGCCAGGGCCATCTGGAAATTATGTGCTGACTNGAGCCTCCAGAATCTGACAGCAGTGAAGCAGAGGAACAGGGGGAGCTGTTACCAGTGCACGTGTGCACAGACCTGCCAGAAGGCAAGAGCAGTTAAGACAAAAAGGGTGAGTCAGGAGAAAGGCTGGGAGCTGATTGGCCTTCCATAAGACATAAAGGAGGAGCAAAGGGACATGAACCTTTGCAGGAAACAACTTTGTTCGTACAAGGTTGCAGCTTTATCAGCTACTCTGCCATGCTGATGCTAGAAAAAAGTTCAAAAGACAGGGGGGAGAGGTACCTGTAGTTTTGCTAAGCAGATTGCTCTTCCACATTGGGGGGAAAACCTATATTTGTGGTGGGATATAAATTTGAAAACAAATAAATAAGTTTCAAGTTTCTTTATTTCTCCTTTTGCATACTAAAAGTGGGACTCATATTACACATTGAAGGATATGAACAATATTATCAATAAACTTTTCAATGCTTCTCTAAAAATTCATAAAGTTGTTCTCTTGTAACATATGAGAAATACAGTGACATATATATATATATATATATACAGTGACATNAGTGACATATATATATATATAAATCTTAGACATTTGAGAAGATCTGCTTATCTCAATTTGAGCCTCTATGTTTATGAATAATGTGATCGTCATGATCATATGCTGATAAAACAATTGTTCATCTCCTGCTTGCAGCAACCATTTTTGTCTCTCTTTTTTTGCCAAAATATGTACTTTAGGTACAAAGAAAACATAATTTTGAAGTAGAAAATTGTATCTTGGGGTGGGGGAGGGAGAAAGAATTGTTCCTGGCTTGTTAGCTTTGTCCCATTTCCAAATAGCATCTAAAACTACCAAGATATCTGGGTTGTCAAACTAAAATTCAGTTTTAGAATTACAGAACAGAAGGATCCTGAAATGTACACTGAATCAGCAGCATAATAATTTTAAAAAGTATAAACAGATGGTATATAACACTGGATAAATTGTCAAAAATGTACCAGTGCATTTTAAATATTTATTGGAATCTAATCAAATTGAAGATACTTTTTTTAATTTTTGGTGGATATACAAGAAAGCTATAAAATATTTGTATCAGGTATGTGTTCTGATTTAGACAATTTCAGAAATGAATGTACAGTTGAAACCAGAGATTTTTCTTTTGAGTTTGATAGACAAACAAATGGAAACATCTTAGGGAACTTTGCTTTTGTATATGAGAGCAGCAAGAAAACTTTACATGCACAAAGAGGGAAAGATTTACAAATACCTGCAATGAAAGAATGGATAGTGAAGTTGATGGAGATGATGAAATTAAATATAATGATTTGATTTTAAAAATACCAATTTTATTTCTACTTGGAAACCACTTTTGACTTTTGTGCAAGAAACAAAGAAATGAAATGTAGATTTGAGGATTTTAATAGTAGAATTATATGGGACTATAAAAATAATGTAGACAAACTTAGAGTAAGAGTGATTTTTTTTATTCATATGTGTAACAAACAAAATTTGAAAGTCATTTTTTTCTATTTTTCTTATTTGTTTTTAACATTTCTATCTTTTTTCTTTCTTGATTTTTAAATATTTTATCTTGTATATATTTTAAATTTTCTATCTTTGAAAATCAATAAAGTTTAAAAAAACCAAAGTCAATAATAAAAAGTAATTGTATTCTACATTCACTCTTAATTTATATAAATTTGAGAAGGGAGAATTATCTAAGAATTACTTAACAAGAAGTAACCTTATATGGCAATGAAATTGTGCTAGTTTGTTTTTAAAATTATAATACTCAAATTCTGCACAATTGGATACAATTCTATTGCCATACTTAAGACTTCATAAAAAGGTCACACTTTTGGATGGTTTTCTTTGTTTCATTGTTGAATGAAATAATCTTTTGCATTCATTAAACATCTCTTCAAGTTCAATAAAAAAGAATACTCATATACTCTCACACACTAATTCTATCCTCTCTCCCCACTTTCTCTTAAGCAGAATTACTGTACAAGAAAATTTTAAAATGAGAAATGGCATTTCATTCCTTTTGTTAGTATGACTTGTATTGTACCTGTTTGGTATAAGTATTTATTTAATGTTTAAATTTAGTTTTCTTTTGTTTCTACACTATCTAGAAACAGCTTTTTTCCTTCTTTATACGTCTTAACCTATTTTCCAGTTTACCTGTCTTACTAAATTGTGCTATAAAATAACTTTAGAGGTTTGAGGCATCACAATCCTCATAAATGTTTCTTGAGACTTCGGCCAAATCGTTTTTCCATTGACAACATTATCCCTTGACTAGCTTTTACTGTTTTCAGCTTTAATTGTTTTACATATCCCTGTGGTAATCATGTTTATCAACTTCTGGACCAATGCCAACATCATCACTGAAAAAAACATGTATGAATTTGAATGCTGAACAATTCAAATCTGTATTTTTTTCTTATATAAGACCCAATAGACACAATCTAGGATGCACATATTTAGAGACTTTAATTTAAAAAAAACAAAGGTTTATGCAAATTCAGTGATCCTGCTGGTTTCATTTCTTAAAAACTATGGGACTTTGTATGTGTTTGTGTGTTAGAAGAGGATAAAACAATATTATTTATCTGTATTAATCAATATTTTCTTCCCTACAACAAAAATAAGTTTTGATACTGAAGCTTTGATATTTTAGCATTTATGTTTTTGAACAAATGGCAGCTTTAATAAAGTGAACGATGTACCTCCTGTAGTCTGACCCTTTATATCAACTGGCTTGTGATGTGTCATTCAGTAAAATACAGCTCTGCAGTGGCCCTTTGATACTGCTTCTTATCTACTTGTCTTCACTCATTCAGGCAGCCAAATGGGATTTATTGCATTTTAAAACATACATTCACTCCTAGCCACTTTAAAAGCTTTAAAAGTTAAGTCACATTTTCTCCTGTTTGAATGTTATCCTCTATTTCATTTATATAGAAATGTATAATGTGCAGCATCTAAGGACAGATGCTATCTGAATATTCAGAAGCTGACAACTATATCTAGTCACAATGCAGCTTTTTTTTCATTAATTTGCAGTATTTGTTTTTCCACTGTGTGAAAAACAGAGAACTGAAACCTTCACCAAAGGCAAAAACAAACAAAACATCAGCCAATTTGGTCTGGTGGTTAAGCCACCAGGCTGTTAACCAGGATAATATGAATTCTAGTTCCTGCCTTAGACATGAAAAAACAACTGGGTGACTTCAGGTCAGTCATTCTATCTCAGCCAACCCACCTCATAGGGATTATTGTTGTGGGAAAAATAGGAGGAGGAAAGAATTTGCATATATATTTATATATTTAGGCAGTTAGGTGGTTCAAATCCCTAGCACCACATAACAGAGTGAGGTCCCGTTACTTTTCCCAGCTTCTGCCAACCTANNAGTTCGAAAGCATGTAAAAATGCAAGTAGAAAAATAGGGACCACTTTGGTGGAAGGTAACAGCGTTCCGTGCACCTTCGGCATTTAGTCATGCCGGCAACATGACCACAGAGACATCTTTGGACAGCGCTGGTTCCTCAGCTTTGTGATGGAGATGAGCACCACCCCCGACAGCCAGAAACCAATTCTATAGAGATTCTCAGTAGTCCAGGTTATGGTTGTCCCAATGGTGCTTTTTTTCAGGACACAACTGGACTTTCTTGTTTTTTCTTTTGAAGACGTTTCACTTCTTATCCAAGAAGCTTCTTCAGCTGTGACAGGATAGTGGGGAATGGAAGAATTTATATTCCTTACAGACAACTGGTAATTTGTATCCTTTTAGAGAGTCATTGAAGCACTTAGAGGTGTATCTGTGTCCTCAGGGTCACCTGAGTAATGCTCCTGGTTCCTGTAGTCTGCAATACAATTGCAATACAATTTGCAGTACAATACAATAGCTATACAATTTGGGATGAGCACTCTTTGAATAGTGTGGGAGAAGCTGTCTGTAAGAAATTTAAATCCTTCCATTCCCCGCTATCCTGACAGAGCTGAAGAAGCTTCTTGGATGAGAAGAGAAATGTCTTCAAAAGAAAAAACAAGGAAGNNCAGTTGCCTCCTGAAAAAGCACATTTGGAACACATACTTTATGTATATTTGCAGTACAACAAAAATGTATTGATGATAAAAATGAATGTTCATATAAAAGTGACTGTTTCTACTTGCCAAATACACAGAAAACACTGACATTTTATCGTGCTATGCAGGAAGAAAATATTATTAAAAAGGCTTCAATCCATGTAATGTGCACATTAGAAAATAATGTTTGATGACAATATCTTTTATATTTCTTTCTGTGCATATGACAGGACATTATTGCAATAGCAATTGCTCTGCAAACTTTCTTCATAGCTGTTCTGTATTAGTCAGGGAAGAACAATTTCAATTTGATATGACAATAGAAAACTAACAACTACAACTACTATCAGCATAAATTATCATTACCATTTGCTGTTTGTCTGTCTTTTCCAATACATATTTGGAAGAAACTAACAAATTGTAAGATACAGTGGTTGTAGAAGGCTGCATATGGATAGCTCCCATTTCTGATAAGAATCTACCATTATCTATATAGAGAAAACATAACCTTTTTCTTGCTTTCCATGGTAAAATTGGTATTTCCATCATTTAGGGATCTAATTTCTTTTCAAATCATACAGAATTCTCTTTGTAACCATTGCTTTTAAAATAAAAGTGTCTACCTACAAATCAAATTCTTTGACCAGCAACCTGAAGATTCTGGATGGTATAGATAAGGTTATTCCATAACAAAGATCAAGCACAATAGTTTTTGCTAGAGTTCCAGTTCAAAGTATTTTAGCATCAAGATATGTCCAAACCAATTAAGAGCTGACTAATTAAGTAAATGTAATAGAACACACCCAAAATACTAAGAACTAAGAACTGAATAGCAAAATAGATCACAAAGCAATCCAGAAAAGTAAGCAGGGTATATGCTATTATTGTGTAAGAACAAGGAACCTAAATACATGTATGTCTATTGGAACTTAACCAGCAAGCATTGTTCTAAATTCCTTCTCCCAAACATGGAATTTACCTGTGACGGAATTTAAACATTACCATACAAGCCTTTGTAGAAAAGTCATACAGTGTTCTTGAATATAGTACTGTAGCTTCTTGCAACCTCTACATGGTACTGATATACCTTGAGATCCAGTTCTGTATTTCTCATATCCTGTTGTACAGCAAGCTATATTAATTCCAATTTTGGACTTGCTTTGGTCTAGGATGATCAGAGTTTTCCACTTGAAACTACAGTTAAGTATATTCATGTGTCGTGAAATTAAATAATTTTCATCTAATTTAGTTGTTAGTTGGTGTTCAGGGATGCATTCGGCCAGTCTTTTGTCTGAATCTTTTATCAGAATATTTGTCAGAATTTTTTTTCAATCTTTTGACAAATCTTTGCCAATTTTTTTTGTCAGAATATTTATCAGTTTTCTGTTGGTTTATCAGGCAGAAAACTGGCAGAACAGAGGCATGAACACCAATTAGCAGACAGACCAACAAGCAAGTAAACAATACCCCAATCAAAGAAGTGCCAAACAAGCCAAAAGTAAACAGCCCATCTAAAGAACCACTAAGATCACCCCCACAAACACTGACAGGGCAAGCCACTAGAATATAAACTGAAAGCAAATCCCATTCCTTACTAGCATTGATGCTGTTACTTAGTTTGGTTAAGGAGCACCAAGGACCTCTCACGTCAACCCTGAGCTACAAATATTCACTTTATTGGAGCCATGTTTTTCTTTAAGGAGACAGCCTGCATTCTGAAAACAATATGATTCTCTTCATCAAAGTGCTGAAGATATGCATCTTGCCCAGTTCGGACACTCTGAATCACTTTTAGATCTTCTCTGGCAGTTCTACTGGAAATGGTGGTAAAAGAGCTCAATCCTTTCTTCATAACATTTAAGGATTGAAAGAGAATAAGTGAAGCCTTAATCTGAAAGCATCTTCCCATTCTTTTGTGAAATATGAGCTATGCTTGTACATACACAATATTTAGTACGTATTCCAACTGGCCCCTCATCTACAGTACAGGCTATTCCAATCTGGTCATGATTTGGGACACTTTGAATGCAGTCATCATGCTTGACAAAATCCTCCTCCTCTTTTTTAGTATTGTACCATATTAATTAAGAAAAGAAACTTCAGAATGACAATATAATTAAATTACCCAAGAATCCTATCTAGTAGTTTTCAGAACTGAAGTTAAATACAGTGCCAATTCAATTTCCTTAAACACTCGACAGCACCTATTTTCTCTGAGATTTCTTGCTAACAGCCTTTCAGTCACATTAAGTGCTCAAAAGTGCACAAAGTTGTATTTTATCGTAAGGGCCTAATTGAGCTGTCTGGACTAAGGTAGCTGAACGTTAAAAAAATATTTATTATATAAACCCACTTCATCTGAAACTAGGATAAGAGCATTTTTGTAATTTATCCCTGCTTTTTTAAAAAGGGCTTTTTATCACCTTTCTCATTTTGGTGAGTTATGTTTATAGAGATTCTCCACTTAAATGAATATGGTTTAGTTCCAGCCAAAACATGAGATGTCTCCCAACATTTCCTAACTGATTCTCATCTCTTGGTGAATCCCCGTACAATAAAAACAACTTTGTCTCTTTTATTTACAACCCGTTTCTTTCTTTTCTGTATCATCACAGCCAAATTATGAGTCTAGCGACTTTGACTTAATTTAATCTGTGTTCCATCTCACATTCATTTTGTTGGATTTTATATCTTTTAAAGCCTTATTCAAATGTTCTTGAATGAATATTAAAATTACTCTCTTTGCAACAAAGTTGCATATTTATGGAATTAAACATGTGCTTTCTCAAACAATATGTTACCAAATATCTTAAATACTATCATTAAACAAATCTCTAAAATTATGAACCAAATATAATATATTTTAAAACAAATATTAATCAATTAAAATAAAAGCTGAAAACAGCAAAGACCTAACTATTCATGTTGCAAGACTATAAATAATGTCAAGTCAAATTCAAGACGTACTCACTCTATGTCCATGTAATTTTTCCAAAAATTAGTACAAAAGTAATTTGCCCTTTCTCCAGGGATATTCCATGGAATATTCTGATTATCTCCATCCAAGCAATAATAGGGTCTATTTAGATTTTCTTTTCAAGATTAGCCAAGATTGGCTAGATAGTGAAGAACAAATACAGCAATATGAAATAAAATGACATTTGATGAACCAAAGAATGTTAGGTTCTGCCTTATGTATGAACATAAACATGAACAAAGGAAGTAAATACAGAGAAATGGGGACAGTAAGACAGGGATGGTAGGTACACTGGTGCACATATGCATGCCCCCTTTACGGACATCTTAGGACAGTTTGAGGTTGAAGCTGTGAGGGGCTGAGGTTGTGACAACAGGGTCAGGTAGGGCATTCCAGGCATTGACCTGAAGTATTTTTTGCAATCGAGTTTGGAGCCGTCTACCTTAAGTTTATATTGGTTGTTTGCCCATGTATTATTGTGGTTGAAGCTGAAGAAGTTGTTGACAGGCAAGATGTTATAGCAGACAATTTTGTGAACTATGCTTAGATCAGACCTTAGGTGTTCCAGATTGTCCAGGCCCAAAATTCAAACCTGGAGGCATAGGGAATTCTATTGTGAGTGGAGAAGTGAAGTACTTTTCTTGAGAAATACCTCTGAACCCGCTCAATTGTGTTAATGTCCGATATACAGTATGAGTTCCAGGTGGATGAGCTGTATTCAACAATTGGTCTGGCAAAAGTTTTGTATGCCTTAGTTAACAATTCAATATTGCTGGAGAAGAAGCTTCACAAAACAAGGTTAACAACTCTTAAAGAATTTTTGGCAATGCTGTTACAGTGAGCTCTGGGGCTTAGATCATTTGAGATAGGTACTCCTAGGTCTTTGACAGAGTGAGGGCCGTCGGCTGTCAAACCAAAGCAAATCTTCCTTTATTTATTGTAGTGTCAAGGAGCAAAGGCTTCATAAATTGATGCCAACACATATTGACCTCTGTTGTGTATGGCTAATTTGTGCACTAGGGGTGAAACACTCAAAAGGTTGGATAATCAAACAATCTAAGATTATTACATAGAATTTACTTTTTAAAATCCTGGATAAAAGTGAATTATGCATATGCTTTCCCACATGCCACATATTAAGTCATATTACTAGGATTCTGACCCTTTGAGTGCATGGCTGACAGATTAGCCAAAGTAAAAAGAAGTACTGTACCATGTAGAACTGGCTGAACTTCCTGGACAACTGAATCAACTGAATAAACATTTTTAACGATCATCTTAACAAAACTCTCACAATCTTTTGTATATGTGAGGGATTCAAACAATTCCCAGCTGTTCTAATTTATATATACTGAACACTAATGTATCTGGAAAATACAAGACTGATGTAAAGAGTCAAGGCTCGAGGTTTCCAAAAATTTGCCTTTACCTTTACAGTACAATACTATTGCAGTATTGTAATAAACTTTGTTACTTTACACTGATACTAAAAATGTACTAAGAAAAGCCAATAGATGAATTGTGTGGGTGGGTTGTAGGCAGTTTCATTATGCTTAGAAAAGGATTGCATTCCATAAGACTAGAGTAATACTGTTCAGTGAAATGATTTGTCTTTCAAAACAAAACTATGGCAGGACCACACATAGGATTACAACTCTGAGTGATATAGAAAACTATCAATTCAGTAATGCAATGTTCTCATTTTGTTAGCAAGACTTGTGCTCTTACCATGTCTTTCTTCTTTGAATGTCTTCTCTATTAATACCTAACTCACCTTGCTCTATTTATTTTTCCTAAAATAACATCTCATTAAAATTCAACATCCACACTACTCTTACACTTTGATTGACTGAATTTCCCCACTCTGTCCATACTTGGCAGGCATTTAATAGTAATTAAAGATTTCTTGACTATGTTCAAAGGGTATTCAAATAATCAACAAGCAATGGCTTTGATTGATCGTCACTGTCAGGCATGCTGGAAGATGAGACTTTTGAATAGATTTGCTTGAAAAAGCTTTCTCATGTAAAAAAAATATGCTCTGACTGGACTGATAACAGACAAATTCTCTCCATATGCCAATGATGCCAAAAAGAAGGACAGACTAGAAAAGATTTGCTGCAGCCTTCAAATTTTCTTTATGATCCCATTTTGCCCCAGGGTGTCTCTTCTTTTCTGTGTTATCCTTGGCTCCTTAGTGGTATGACATTTCAAGTAGATATCCACAGCAATAAAACTAACACCGAAGCAGCCTTGGCTGCTTACGAATTAAGACAGAATGTGAATCCTGTGGGTTTTAAAATAATGAGAAGAGATGGCAAAACCAACAGTGGTAGTAAAAGGGCAGGAGCAGTTAAAGAGTCTCCATGGGTCATCTTCGGAAAACATATTATTTCTGTATACATTCACTTGATTTAGTGTCTGCTACATAAGGACTGTAGTACTCCAAAAGCTAATAAATCATTGCTCTGGGTGACAGCTTGAGCACCTGTGCTTTATCATACAGCAGGGAAGCTTGTAAATTACCCAGAGAAGCAACTGGTGGCCATATAGCATGTCTGGGAGAATCATTCAGCACTCATCCTGGCACAGTGATTAACTTCATTCCCTTTTCAATACCATATAAAGCAAAGATGACAAGTAAATGTACAGTATTTTTATGATTAATACATAGAACTGAGTTTAGGATCATGTACTTGCTGATGGTGTCCCTGAAAAAAGGGGGAAATGTTTACCTTCTCCTTCCACAAACTACATATTAATACAGCACTCTGGGCTATGAATATATGTGGCATTATTAGGGTCACTATAAGTTGTCCTGTCTTTTGATTGCTTAGTATTATATGATTCCCAGGAGAAAATGTTATTGTAGACCAACAGTCTCAGGAAAGGTAATGACTAAAGATTATATTTGTCCCTCCTAAGAAAAGCTATCTCATCTTCCAACATCCCAAAATTTCTAGTAATAGCCATTCTGGCTGAGAAATTCCATAAAATCTAAACCTGTGGAGGGTGTCTATTACAGACATCTGCTATGAGGCTTTTCTTCCAAGTTACACTAAAATAACAACTGGAAGATGAAAAACCAACATCTATAGAATGTAGATATGAATTTAAATATAAAACTCAGTAATGGAACAAAACAATATAGGGTATAGATTACTTTTCTTGAAAGCATTGGATATGAGACATTTCCCAGACTAAACACATAAGGAGTTAAGTACTTCTTACTTATTAGTAGTTCTTACTTATTAATGGCTACACAAAATCATGTGGTTTGCAGTAATATAATTCCCAGGAATAATTTAAGTATTAATATTTAACCTTTAGATTGGTGTCTAGAACAAACAAGCTTCAACTTGCAGGAGGAGGTTTACAGGAGAGAGTGATTTAATTAATAAATTGGGCTGTGCAACATGAAATTTTTTTTTTCAATAAATAAAATGCAACATGTATGTTATTATTCAGAAAAAATAATATTTTACATGTTTATTTCACATGTTTCTGGGAAGCAAGAGTGAGTTGTTAAAGACTGGCTATTTCTATTTAAGCTTTTTTTTTTTTACCTCTTTCTTTCTCCAAAAATATAGTTTTACTTTTCATCTTGTTATATTTTTATGCCATGAACAAGGTTCAGAAGATTAGTACTTCAGTTTTCTGAAAATTGCAAGTAATTTCAAGAAAAGCCATAATGCTTTCATTTTGAAGCATTTTAGTGCCCTGTAGTTTAACTGGCAGTCCATTCCATATGTTTTCAGATTTTCTACTTACTGCTAGATTCACAAAATGGTTGGTCACAGGTGAAACAGTACCAAATGCAGTTGCTGAGAGAACTGATGCTCAAAACATTATCTAACAATCCAAATATATCATGGGTACAAGAAAGAAAATGAAGGAACTCAATCAAGAAGTCCAACCACTCCAATATTTTCAAAGCACAAGTATAAAAAGCTAATAAGAACAGAATAGAAGAACAGAAACATTAATTGGTGAAACAAGCTTTTTTATTATTTTTAAAAAATGATATTTGAGAAGGAAAGGAGGAAAAAAAAATCTATGAAATATTACCTATTGGAGAATGTGTGAAATGCTTTAAAAAATAAGCTTTTCTTGTACCACATGATAGGAAGTAATCCATGTCTGAACCTACAGCAAATAAATAATTGAGGAAATACAATTGAAATTTCATAAAAATAAAATAAAAGTTCACAAGTTTCCTTTAAGAGCTGATTGTGATTAGAGATTTGTGATGCTAATACTTTAGGTTTAAGATTCAAATGAGAGCTCTTATGTCTTTTTAATTTTTAATGTATACTTTTCATTGGAAATTTTAATTGCAGCGATAAATATATTGCTTCTACTTTTATGCACATTATAAAACTAGAGTGTTGCCTCAATTTCTCATAGTTTTTTTTCAGTAAAACTGTCCTATCTTTGTGCTCTCCTCTCTGATCTGCTGTCATTACACCATTCTCCATTTACATTTAGTAATATTTGCTTTTCCCTAAACAATGAATACTCAGTCTCTATATAACTGGAATATTTGAAGACAGGACTTTCAAGTTAGAAAACATGAATTGCAAAAATAATAAGAAAAGGGTTGTTTCTTTTCACCCTGCTATGAGCAGTAAAAGAATATTAAGTGGAAATAGATTTTATGTCCATTACTGATAGAAAATTAAGACTAAATTTAACTGTAATAGAAAACAATTGATAAATTTATCAGACTTGCTCAACTTTCACCTGTTCTTAAAAAAACCCATTTGTTTAATTATCATGATTTCTGCTAGACATCATTAATCATTTTGCTTGCCTATGACTGGTATGTTTTTTTTGTGTGTATATTGTTGCCACCATGAGGAAGACAAGATGGTTTATTTTGTAGGGAGGGAGCATGACTGCATACAATTCTCTGTGTTATATTAGGGACAAATCTTTCCTTTGATGTACATTTGCATTCAGCAGAGCACAAATGATGGAGATAGCTTACAGATGCAGAAGCAATTGCTTGGAGAAAAAACAGTTGTTTCACAATAAAAGACTTTAATTTTATTTAATTCATTATAACTGAAAGCAGATAAAAATATTTACAATATACATTCACTCCAGATAATTAGGACTGAGCAGTAAACACCAAAGACATGAATAGAAACTAAATAGTTATTAAGATTTCTTCTGCAGTTCCTTTTCTTTCTAACTAGCAATGGTTTAATGTTTCAAGAGTGTTCCTAAATGCATTTAACAACAGTAGTAAATGCAAGTAAAATAACTTTAGTGAAGAGTTCTTAATGCTATCTGACCTTAGTTGTTTACTTCTAGATATTTCATTATCCAAATTAAGTAATCATCAGAGCTAGTAGGGAGTGGGGTTTGCTCTAGTTTTATATTCTAGTGCATGAGTGTCAAACTCGCTGCATCACATTGCCGTCATGTGACGTTTCACAATGTTTTTTCCATTCACAGAGGTGGGGTGGGCGTGGCCTGTACGTGACACATCCAGCCCACAGACCACCAGTTTGACATCCCTATATCTAGTGGCTTGTCCTGCCAGTGTTGGTGGGAGTGGTCTAGTGGGTCTTTGGTTGGGCTGTTTACCGTACATCAGCAATTTCTTGGTTGGGGTTTTGGATTATTGCTTTTGATTATTGAACTGATGTTAATCCTGGTGTTAATCTCTGCTCATCTGGGTATTAATTGTTGGTGAGGTCTTCTTGTTCCCTTTTTGGCTTGTTGATGTATATGAATATTATGTCTATATGACTGTTGATGACCAATTTGTCAGGGTGCCAGATTTCCAGGCTTCTCTAGCATTTTTGGACTTGGCTTAGTTTAGCATGGTCACAGTTTCACAGTTGAAAATCTGGTTAAGTCTGTTCATGTGTTGTGAAATTAAGGAGTTTTCTGAGTGGTGGTCAAAAGGTGTTCATGGATGTGCTCTGCTAGTCTTCTTCCTGTTTGTGATGGTTGTGCTATATTGGATTGAGTGGTTTTGATGAAGTTATCCATTTTGTTGGAAGATGTTGAACAGACAATCTGTTTCCTTTTTCTGATGTTCAGAGACTTTAATGATGGGAAAGGTAGAAAAAAAAGAGGACAGCTAGTTACAACATGGATGGGCTCAGTTACAGTGACTAGAAATGCATCACTAGAAGATCTGGAAAACCAGATTAAGGATAGATCAGCATGGAGAAATGTATGTGATCACTAGGAGTCAACACTGACTTAGAGTATTGACATCAACATCAATCAATAAATTCCATAAAGAAATAAATCCTTAAGTTTTCCAATGAGAGAATGAAAACACTGTTTTAGTAATGATCTCACAAATACAAAGATTATACCAATCAGTATAGAATATTCTTGCTGAACTGTGGAACATTGAAAAATTACATTGCGGATGGTTTAAATGTTGTTTCTGAATTGTGATGTGTGTATGCTGGCTCAATTTATATTGCTGTGATAGCTTAAAAAACAAAATCAAGAAGGAGTGAATTTAGTTCACTTTATACCTTTGCTCACCTCAAAAAATGTTAAGCTTAAATTATTAAAGAAACATGTTACATTTAAGAAGGAATATAAGAAGAGAAAATATCCGCCTCACATCCAACTATATTTAAAAAATACCTCCTGCCCAAAAAAGTAATGAGCTTGTGCTTAGGAAAGAGCATTGTGCAACTTAATGCAAGTAATGAACCTTTCATGTGAAATGATATAATGTCACAACTCATTTGCATCCCACTTAAAGTGTAATCAGGTTTGCCTGACAGCATGGCTTATGGCTGAAAGAGCAGACCTGGCTGCTAAATTAATCCAGAGACCTTCTAGTTAATAGCATTTCGCAAAGCAAATTTTAGACACTTTAAACTTCTTAAATTCTCACTTTACATGACAAATTAAAACAGGAAGCTGGCTAAGGCTAAGAAAGGATGGACCTAATTAAACCTCAAAACTCATTTTACAGGGAATTGTAAACTATGCATAGGAGATAAATCTGTTCAGCTCCTGTTAATGCAAGCTACCTAATTTCACAAAAGCAAGCCAACATGTAAACTGAAATTCAGTTATACTTTTAAATAAAAATCCATACATTTGGAAAAATATGGGAAATTGTGATATTAGTGAAAGGAATGTATAAAAATGAATTGCATTATTAAAGTTACTTGCAGAATTATACATTAAGTAAAAATTCATAAGAAATGTATACAGTATAAAGTATTTGTGGAAAATATAAAGTGGCCATACAAATTCTGAGATATATATATATATATATA
>AZIM01000850.1:356147-368808 GCA_000516915.1 Ophiophagus hannah
CTCCCTCCCTCCCTCTTTCACACACACACACACACACACACACACACACCTATCCATCTAATCATCTATTTCCTTTTTCCCTTTGGTGCAGAAGATCTTAGCATCACTGATGCTCACCAAAGAATGAACTAGACCTGGTCTGTGGACTCCTGGAGGGGGCACATTTTCATCACTGGGGGTTCACTAAGCCTTTAAGAAATGATTTAAATCTTAAGTCTTGAGGGTCCGTGGCCATGGTCCGTGGCCACAAAAATTATTTAAAGGGGGTCTGTGGTGAAGAAAAGGTTGAAAACCACTGAATTAGACTGAGCCCAGGACATTAACACCAATCTTGTGGCAGTAAGGACAGCAAAGTGTCACTACTTCTCTGCCCTTTTTGCATCCACAGAATGCCACCCCATTATTCTATTTCAGGTGACACAGACCCTCCCAAATAAGGAAGGTTTAGAGAATCTCTTACAGGGACATGAGGAATTAGGACAGCATCTGCTGGATACTGTCACTTGGTTTGCTGGAAACAGTCTTTTGCACAGGTCCCCAGCAGGTGATTGGGGTGAAGTCTTACCTGATTGTTTGAGAATGGTCTGAACTTATTGGACCTGTTTTCAGGACTGTGACCTCAGACATCTGCCTTCTATATCCATGCCCCTCCTAGACTGTTAAAGCAACCCAGAACATCATGTGAATGGGTTCTGGTGCTGGTCAATTCTTCTGAGTGAGGGGGTGTTCCTCTCTCTCTTAAAGACTGTGGTTCCCCTCTTCAAGAAGCCATCATGCACTGCATTATACTGGACAATTTCTGAGTAGCATTTTACCTTTCTTTTAGGAAGAATCTGTTGAAGGTAGTCATGCAGCAGCTTCAGAGGGCCTTGGAAGAAATTGATTATTGGGACTCTTTTCAATAAGTATTCAGACCTGATGTATCTATTCTTGCCCCCTTGGTGGTTTTTGATACCATCAAGCATGATATGCATTTGGACAAGAAGATTGGGAGTAGATAGCATGACATGTTGTTGTGCTGGTTCAACCCCTTTCTTGAGGACCAATTCCAGTTATGTTCATTGGGAAATAGAAACCCTACTCTTGGTCCTATTATCTTTCCTAACATCTACACAAGCCTGTTGAGTGAGCTCATAAGGTGCCATGAGATATATATATATCCCCTGGTGACTTAAATAATGCCTGAGTATCTTATCCTTATTTCTGAAGTCTATGAGAGTCTGTATGTGAAACAATACCTGGCATGACTGAATGGCTTTGGGTCTGGTTCAAGGACTTGGGTGCTATTTGGGTGCTGGATAGGATTGCTCTACCTTAGATAAACCCAGTGTTAATCTGGGAGTCATCCTAGAAGACTTATGAATCCTGCTCAAAGAGCAGTTGGCAGTCATGGCTAGGAGGGTTCCATTTTGATCTACCTCATATAGATACAAACACTTATCAAGTGCTCTCTACCAGCCGATTAAAGGTGGATAGAATTTACCAGCAAGTGATCTCATAACACATCTATCAAAAGTCACAAATGTATCAGCAGTCAAATCCTAGGCTATTTAGGATTATTTGTGAACAGTTTCAGCCTGAAGCAATGTAGCCCTCAGAGTAATGTGTGACAAGGATTTATTGAGACACTCCATTACAATAAGTATAAGGGGATTGCACCTTCCACCAGCTGCTCTTTTTGAGTAATCTTCAAGAGCAGTTCCATATGGACTGAGTTAAAGAAATATAGTAGAATAATATAGTATTAGGGTGATGAGATCAGAAGCAAATGTCTGCTCCAGAAATGTTCCTAACCGGATCAACCCTGTAATATAAAAAGTCCTGTGATACATGAAACATCAGGTTATCATGTTTCATGTCTGAATGGTTCTTACAACCTTTTTGCGTAAGACTCAGAACTCTGCTACATTTATGCATTTCTTTACAAAATGAAATGAACACTTTTCTGATTCATCTGTCAGTAATTTTGTCAGAGAACTAACAAAACAGAGGGCTTAACAAAACAGATACAACATAAATATATAATGTGAATTTCCTTGCTTGAGTCGTCATTATCTCATATTATTTTTTATTTGATATGCAATCAATTTGGGGCTCTGAATTCAGTTTTCCCAAATCAATCCCAAGGCATAGAGAACACTTATGATGGATTTCTTGACCACACTGATGACATCATTCTCCCATCTAGTGGCAAAAAGAAGCAAAAATCTAACATTCTGTACAATAGTAACAAAGAAGCAATGTGTCAATTTTCCATATATGATGTGACAAAACAGTTGCAAAGAAAGGATACAATTCCATTTTGCATTTTCTCAAAATACCAAATTCACGTTAATTTTGTTTTCACTTTTAAATATCCAATCTTATTCATAGATTATGTTCTATTATTCATATTATGTTCTATTACTAGACATTGTTTAGAATATCATCATCTCATATAGCAATGTAGTTGCTTAACAATCACCAGCAGCTATTGAAGGAAGAAATTAGAAAAAAAAAGGAAAGTTAAATTTAGTCATTTAAATCCTTTCCAGATTAATGTTATGATCCTTTGTGCTCATTTGAAGATTTTATTTAGTTCAGTGTGAATATATTGGGATAAATCTGAAAAATGAAACACAGAATTGATTACTAGCCCATTAGTTCTTCCCCATATTCTGCCTAAATTAATAGACAATAAACAGGTTTATTTCTAAGATGTGAAATACTTGCCCAACAGAGTAGCAAAATGTACTAAGCAAATACTGGGATATGTTAAAAAAACAAAAACAATTTAAAGCTTAATTCAGAGTCCAGCAAGATTAATAATGCCAATCATATTTAAGGAAGTTAATTCAGTTTAGTATGATGCTTTACTGTATAGGCAAAACCTGGTTTGCAAATAACTATTAATCCAGAATCATCTAGCATGGCTTGAATCAGTTTGCAGGCTATAATTCAATTAAGTGGCTAAATTCATGTTAAAATGAAATGTGGTTTGCTTGTCTTCTATATGAACGCATCCTGCTTTTATAAGCTAGTATTTATAAAGCATATAAATAGGCAGGATATGAACTGGTTGATGAAAGCCTCCAGGAAGCAACCAGGAAACTTGTCTGAGTGGTGATGAATGTTTGTTTAAAGAGATACTTCCCTCTCCCTTGAAAGAATAGATTCTCTTCTCAAAAGCCATCATTTTTAACAGCCGGCTGGCCTCAAACCTGGCTTTTTCAAAAAGAAGAGTGGTGGGGTTAAAAGAGTAGTGGGGTTGCAGTTGCAAAAAGTCCTAAGGAAAATGGAAAATCTGTTAAGGTTCAGGCCCAACTGTCAACATTAGTCACTCTTGTCCTACAGTGGTAGGGTAAAATGGAACTTCCTGCTTCTGCTTGATCTTTTATTGGCCTTCAGTACCACTTATCATTGCATCCTTATGGACTAGCTCCAAATACGCAGGGTGGGTGGGTATGTTACCTGGTTCTCCTCCTGAAGTACAATTTCAGTTGCTGGCAAATCGAAGAAGCTAGGTCCTCCTTTGTGTAGCATCTTTTTTAAAGCCACTAGAGACATGGATGGAATCATGTATAATTAGTATGTACTTGATACCCAGCTGTGTATTTTAACTGCTGGCTGAACAGGAGATATTGTGGAGGTGTTCTCCTGGTATCTGGAATCTATGAGGGTCTGAATGGTGATGAACTATTTTAGAGTCAATCTCAGCAAGCCCGAATGACTTTGTATGTAAAGCTTTCCAATTCCAAATATTCCAGCTTTGGCTAATGATGGGGCTGCCTTTCCTCAAGCAGAGCTGCTTAGTAATCTGGGTTTCACTTGAAGAACAGGTAGCAGCTGCAGCTGGGCCTTTTGCATAAATCTACCTTACCTGTCACTTTTCTGCTAAAGCTGTTATTGGTGCCATGTAGTTTGGAGAATGACTAGATAACATTTGAACCATAGGGGAAAAAATTCCCCGAAATCTTCATCCTGCTTATTGAATGGTAACTATATACATAATTTAAAAGCCTGATATTTAATACCTGCCACTTTACCATCAAAATACAAATTATAAATAATGGTTATTCTGGAGATAGAAAGATGAGCATTTTCACAAACTCAAACGTAGCATTACAACAGCTCTAATTTGCTATCTGTAACACCCTGAGGAGCTTGATGGGTCACTGAGAATATTCGTATTAAAGATAACAAAATAACTTGAATAAGTGCTTTAGCATGTGACAGGAAAGAAACTAAATATATCATTCATAAGCCTATGGAAGAATACTGATTCCAAAAGTTCTTTGGCAAGTACAGATAAAATATTTTGCATTTAATACACTTTGAAACTAGAATTACATATTTAATTGGAAAATTACTCTATTGGAAACCTAATGGCTTTATGAACCCCGTCTCTGGTTCCTGCCTTGGTGTGGTGGATTGGTATACCTGCTGCTACCATGTTTTCCAGGGGAACCTTTCACCCAGTATCTTCCTCTGAGCTATAGTGTATGGGAGAGATAAAACTCCCACATGCTTCATTGCTTTTCCAGGAAATTAAAATGAAAAGAAAAAATAAACAGATTTTCTAGCACCACCTTCCGGCCTTTTAGCATTAGTTGTATAGCTAGTAAAATCCTGCTCTCTTCCCTTTCATTTTAGGAGATAAACCAATCTCACACGAGATAAACAGACTCAAGCTTTATTTAAAAAAAAATAAAAGAGGACATGAACATTTTTAACTGTAAGTACTATCATGCAAAATGAGTAGTAGAAGATACAAAAATATACAGTTCTGGATAGACGTGTTGCTAGGCTGGTCCTTAGGGGCAACCCTACTGTAAAGAAATTTTATCTGACATTAAAAATTGTAATGGCTTGTGGAAAAGACCTTGGGAGCAAAGAGACAACCGTCAGATAAGAGACAGCTTAGCCCACAACTAGATAGTGGGCATGGCAAAAGGCTCAGAAAGATCCATACCTACTTGGGCTCTAAAAGATAAGGAGGGTGATGGAATTTACTACACTAGATGGGAGAATGATACTTTCATACCTGCAAAATTATGTCAGTGTAGTTTTACAGTAAAGTAGAAACAGTTCAGCTGTGATTCCTATCCAGAAGGTTGACAAAAGTAGAGAGTTACTGAGCTAGTATAGAAAAATTAATCCCAAGCACAAACAGAAAACAAAATTAAGACTTTAATATAGTTTTCTACCTAGACTTAGTCATTCGTTTAGAAACAGAGTTTCCTGAAGTAGCAGCCTCTTGTTTGCTTTCCTTATTTCCCCAACTTTTTCTACTGTGGTTCCTTTAACTTGAGCTAAAGTTATTTTCCTTTCCTTTTCTTAACCTTAACAATTATTGCATTTTAAAACAACAAAACAAGGGGAAAGCTGGGGGACCTGCCTGCTGTATACAAACCAGAGTAAGCATGTGTATGTTTGAAATACATCAGGGTTTCCCCAAAAAGTCTTAAATTAATTTTTGCTCCAAAAGATAATTAGGGCTTATTTTCTGGTTAGGTCTTATTTTTAAGGAAAATATGGTACTAAATGCTTCCATCTGGCTGACAATCTTAACTGGGGCTTATTTTGAGAGAAGGGCTTATATTATGAGCATCCTGAAAAATCATGCTAGGGTTTTTTTCCCCCGGTGGGACTTATTTTGGGGGAAACACGATATGGACTAAAATACAGGCCTAGCTATCTGACAGTGAATGTATTGGGAGCTGAAATCCCACAATACTTGCAGGCCCTTAGACGCCATACTCTTTACTTTATAGCTCTAAAAATGATGTTAGTCAATAGCAATAAGAAAGCCAATAGCAATTTCAGTACTCCAACCTCCTTGTTTTAAGTTGATAATTCACACTGCACTAAGTCATAATTTAACTAAGGCTTGCTGCTTGGGTTTGTATAACAGATTAAGCAGAACCACGGTAACATTAAGCCAAAATTAAATAAATCCCATTCCGATTAAATGCAATGCATTATTTGAGGGAAGACCTGTCTCTAGTTGCTTCTGCCCATCTAATGAGATTGGATAGACTAGGTCCCATCAACCAAGAAGTGCCTATAGGCTAAATCCAGGAAGTATGCCTTCTTTGGAAAGATATTCTGTCATGAGATCCAGATGGTTCTAACCCTGATGACATTGAGGAAACGATTAAAGACCTGTTATTTTCTCTGGCTTTGAGGCAGGCTGAAGGTTAAGCACCTACTGGATGGGTTTGTTTTGGTTCATATGTTTGCCTTCAGGCTGTTCATGATCTCTTTTATGTCTTTTTTCTTTTTTTGGAATGTTATAATTGTAAGATGCCAGAGTTACTGGGAGCTAAGTTGCCTATAAACTGTAGAAAGAAAAAAAAAACTTAGCCACTATCTTATAAACATGAAAGGCAGGCTAAAATTCTATGCATTGTGACTGATTCTACTATTGGCATCCATTTCCACACCATAAATAAAAATTTTAATAATATATTATAAACTGTTATGATTTTATTTAAATAAAATGCAGAAAGGAAGCAAAACTTTTACATGATTCCAGGTACTGATAATTATTTTATTATAAAAATATACACACAGTTCATATTATATATCTATAAATTTTGCCCTGATGCCAAGACTCTTCCATTTAATCCGCTATAGACTTTCTAGTACTATAAAAAAAAATCAACTGTGTCCAATAATCTATCTTAACTTGGATTAGAAATGGAAGTTAATGCCCACTTCATTTTTATGTACTAACTATAATGTAGTTACTATCTTCTATAGTGGTTTAATTTATCATCTTTATAAAAGCTTAAAAGAAGTAAAGAAGCTGTGTTAAGTGTACATGTGTTCATGTGCACACATACACACATATATTTCAATATACGAAAGTAAAAAGTATACAAAATGAACAAAACAAATAGCACGGAAGAGAACATTTCAGAAATGAAAGAAAAGAAGATACAATTACACTTTCCACCTGCATTTCTATCAAGTAATTATATTAATATTTTTATCATCCACTTTGTCCATTTTTAATCCTGAAATCATTGATTTAATTAATTTTCTTTCAACAAAATGTCCATAGCTTTCCGGTCTTTTTATCTCTCTCACTAAACTGGTCAGTTTAATCTTTTCTGTAAGTTCAGTTAATTTTATAAGTCAATTTTCCTCTAAATGGTTTTTCGTTGTATTTCCATTTTTTTCACACAATAATCTTGCAACAGTTATATTTTCCAAATTCTTTTCTAACAATTCTAATTTGATTAAGGTCCCTTTTTTTCAAAAGAAAGCGCATCAGCAGCCTTAAAAAGAAAGATCCCTGCCCACAAAAGTTTGCTCAGCCAAAGCTTTACGATATTCTTGTATTTTTCATCTCACACACGATTCCCACAAATCTGATTTGATCTGTTTCCAATCTTCTCCCATTAATTGTTTGAAACTGAAATTTTTAAAATATTCCAGATGATGGCTGCAAGAGAAAGCAAGCAAAGAGTTAACAGCTGTGTTTATCCTTTCCACTCCTACTGAGTTGCTACAAAGAATGATCATTAAAATTCTGTACTGTATTAGAATGCTAGGATAGCTCATTTACTCAAGAAACAAAATTCACATCTCTGCCAGCTGTTTCTATATACGTATTATCAAACTGTTTTAAATATCACATTTTATACCAGTGTTTTTCTTCCTTAGCAACATTAAGATGTTTGGATTCCAACTCCCAGAACTGTCCAGTCAGCAATACTGGCTTGCAAATTCTCAGTTTTGAAGTCCATACATTGCAATGTTGCTAAAGTTGAAAAACACTGTTTTATATCTTTCGATTTTTATTAGGAAACATACAATATTCTCTGTAAATATGTAAAACTTTCAGATAGACCACTATGCCAAATTAAGACAAGCCAATCAGTTAAGTGTATGTGCACATAATGGGATAGGCAAGCAGCACCAACAGTTCCTTCCAAAGATGATCTCTATGCAAAATAATGCCCTATTAAGCACATACTTGAATGTTTATTCTGTTAAATCAAGCCCTAGAGGTTTCCGAACTGTCAAAAAATTGCTAGCCTAATGTTTTCTAAACCTACAAATTAATTTATTTTCATGAAAAACTGAAGCTGTCCATGATTCTAATTAGGGGTTTGGAGGCAGGGTAAAAATTAGATAACCATCACCAATAGGCATTCAGGAGATACCAGTGTGCATGGGATATAGCAAATTCCAGGCCCCAGAAAGGATGCAAAATAACGAAATGAAGGATATAAAAGACAAGAAATATGTGAATATTTTTATTGCATTACATAAAGCTTCAAAAATATTTTTAAAATATATTTGAAATATGCTAACAATATTTATACTGTAAATTATATGAAACGGGAGAATCGACTAAGTAGATTTTGCTATTGGTGGTTTAAGGAACAGGTGTTTTATTATTATGTTCAATAATAAATGTGCTATTGGTAGATTCCAAACAAATAGAAACAATTCCAAAATTAATCTAGATTTTCTTGGTACATTTATTCTCAAACCTATAGTGGTTTGAGGGTTACAGTTTGATAGACAGCCTGAAGTTCAAACCCAATCTCAGAGAAGTCAATGGATGACTTTGGACCTATCTGGACCCTTTGAATACAACCCTTCTCATGGTTTGTAGAGAAAATAGGAGGAGTACTATGCATGCCATCTGAGATCTTGTATGAAAAGTGGAATATAAATATAATAATGTTATAAAACTTTATTTTTGGATATAGGGCAATAAAATATTCTCTTCCCTATACCAGCCTTTCATAAAAATGGCATCAAAGATATACTTACAAATCAGGTTTCTGATTACAGTGAACTTCATTTTGAGGAATAGGATAGAGAGCTTCGTATGTTCTGTTCATATCTGATCCATGAATTGCAAATGCATTAAATCTGTCAGTATTGGGAGGAAAAAAATTCCAAGGCAAATGAGCACAGCCCCTCCATTTGGTAGTTGACCTTGAAACTTCAAATTTTAAAGGAAGTTCTTTCTGTGTTAAAGTAAAAAAAAACAAAAAACACAGATTTACCATCTTCTCAGAGTCATTCACATATTTAGGGAGACATTAACTCAAATGGTTCACTTACTCTGCAGATATTCCGTTTGCCACAGAGGAACAATACAAGATGTTGGTCATGCCTATAAAAATATAATATAAAGATAACAGAAAAATATTTGCTTTGTATCTCCAGCCAGAGCCTACTTATTAGTTGTTACCTGAAGACAATGCTGTCAACATACAAAATAGCAGCCATCAGCTAATAAATGAATATGAAAACATTAAAAATACAGGACTACTTTTAATAAATTTTCCTGCAATGTACAGCCATTATGTATACGTATCTTGAGATAAAGCTACACACATACACAGACACAGTTGTGTATTACCATTTCTGAATTAACTTGGTTCAGAAGTTAAGCTGAGTTAGGTCCTATTAATACAGGTAGTTCCCGACTTATGAGCCCAAAATTTCTGTTGTTAAATGAGACATTTGTTAAGTGAATTTTGTCCCATTTTATGACCTTTTTTGCTATAGTTGTTAAGTGAATCACTGCAGNTGATAAGTTAGTAACCCAGTTGTTAAGTAAATCTGACTTCCTCATTGACTTTGCTTGTCAGAAAGTCACAAAAGAGGATTACATGATATTGGTACACTGCAACAGTCATAAATATGAACCAGTTGCTAAGCACCTAAATTTTGATCAGATGATAATGGGATGCTGCAAGAGTCGTAATTGTGAAAAATTGTCGTAAGTCACATTTTTCAGTGCCGTTGTACCTTTGAATAGTGACTAAACAAACTGTTGTAAGTCAAGGACTACCTGGATAGAAGACTACTAGGCATGGGTGTCAAACTGATGGTCCACACACCAGAAGTGTCATGCACAGGCCACGCCCACCCCAGTTCCACAAAGGGAAAAAGTCATGATACACGACAGCAACATGATGCCACAAGTTTGACACCCATGTAGTAGGATATATAGGATTGTTAAACTACGAATTTTTCTTTAAAGATCCCAGAAGAAAACAGTGGCAAAACACTTCTGTATTATTTCCAAGAAAAAGTTTTGTCTAAATAATCATCCTAAATTGAGTTCAACCTGAACGCATCTTTATTCTTTAAATAACATGGTCTAGTTTATGTTCTTCGTGTCTAGGTATGGTAGTAAAAATGTAGTAGTCTCAAACACTATCTCACTTTGTTCGATTTGTGTATGGCATAAAATCATTTTGAATCATTTTGCTACTACTATAATCAGGCTGTATGATGTCTGGTGGGGTGCAGATTTCCTCAAAATATGAAATCCTGATAAACTAGTTTGAAATAGATTATCAGAATTGTAATTATTTTATCACTGTTTTATTGTTGCTGTTGTTTTTGCTTTCAGCGTATACCTCAAAAAGAATAATCCTATCTTATGAAAAACTGATCATAGAAACTGAAAAGAATTAGCATATTTTTATTTTATGTTTCAATTACAAGAAGCCCAAACTATCAAAGATTCTTATCCTGTTAGATACATTCTAATCACTGTATAATGCTGCATTGCATTATTATCTGCAGCCTTTTAATATGCTGTTTTTCATTGCCCTAATATCATTGCCCTTCTTTTATTCAAGCTGTAAAAAGTAGCTGTTACTTTATAAAACATGGATAGGATTGGCCTTTCAAGTTATTAAACTATACTTTTATCATCCTTGATCATTGTAAAAGTAGGTTGTGGGTTCATTTATTTTTATGCTCTCTATCTGCTATGAAACACTACCACAAAGTACTTCCCATGACTGTTCAAAAACCACAGAACAATTCCAAACAGGTACATAGTACCAAGAGTGACCTGTAAAACCTAGACTGCAATTCCTAGTACTAGATCCTCTCCTGCTGCATAAATCTAATGTCAAATCTTCTCCAATATGATCCCTTAGGAAAGGAAGAGTCTTGACTCCATTTGGTTAAAGCAAAAAATTCTTTAACTAAAGGTGTTGGCTGCAGTAAAAGCCAGGCTAGCTCTTAATTTTTCCATGCTCAAAAAGATACAGAAAGGTTTGCCCGCAGCCTACTCCTTTCCCCATCACCAGTCCATTTCCTGGAAATCAGAGCTCGCCAAAATGTTTTGAGAATGCAGAGATGTTTATTCCCAAACATCTCTGCATTCTCAAAACATTTTGGCGAGCTCTGATAATCTGTATTATTTTTTCAGAATGCCTGGCCTTGGTGCCTGATGCCTGGCTGGTACAAACTGGATCCGGGCTGCTCTCGTCTTTATTACCTATCATTTCCCTCTCCCTATTTTCCATCATGTTCACACACGGCTTTCAGTTGCCCCCTTATGATGTTTCCAATTCTGGGTCCTCCCTTTTGGACTGCAAGGGGCCCCTGCTGTGCTCATGCAGGTAATAAA
This sequence comes from Ophiophagus hannah, assembly GCA_000516915.1. NCBI lineage: Eukaryota > Metazoa > Chordata > Lepidosauria > Squamata > Elapidae > Ophiophagus > Ophiophagus hannah. The sequence goes on from AZIM01000850.1 coordinate 367,537, forward strand.
TGAAATGCTGCATGAACACCTGTACAAGGGAGTGCTGGTTTACCTTAATGACATTTTGACTATGGCAGAACACATAAAACTAGTCAGAGGTATGCTCAAGAAGCTTCAAGCAACCAAATTATAGGCCAAGTTGCCCAGATGTGAAATCCACCAGAGTAAAATTGACTATCTGGGCTACCACATTTCCCACAAAGGGTATAGAGATGGACCCGAAAAAGTGCAGGCAGTGCTAGAGTGGACTCCTCCCTATACCAGGAAGCAACTACAAAACTTTTACCACCAATTCATTTCCTGGGAAGGAAAAACCCAAGCCCAGCCAGCCACTTAAATGGACTATGGACATTAATACATAATTAGAACATAATTTCAAGAATGTAAGCCAGTTTGGTGTAGTGGTTAAAGTACCAGGTTCGAAATCAGGAGATGGGCTAGAAGCTGGCAGATGATGAGTTCTAGTTGCCGCCTTAGGCATGAAGCCATGTGGGTGAGCTTGAGCCAGTCATTCTCTCAGCAGGAAGGAGGCAAGGACAAACCACTTCCAAAATCTTCCCAAGAGAACTGCAGTAATTTATCCAGACAGTTGCTAGGAGTCAAGGTACTTGAAGATATACATAAAAAAGCAACACGTCTACAATGAAAAACTGCTGAAATAATTACTGTAGAACAGCGATTCTCAATCTTTTGTTCACCACGGACCCCCCTTTAAATACTCTTCATGGCCACAGACCACTGAGACTTAACTCAAGATCGTAACATTAAATCATAACATTTCTTCAAGCCTTCATGGACCCCCTGTGATGACACGATCTCCCAGGGGTCCATGGATCACGGGTTGAGAACCACTGCTATAGAACATTCTAAAAAATATTTGAAAATATCTACTTACGGGCAGAGCTCTACTTCTAGGTACTGTTGGGTTTGGTAATTCAAGAAGAAGGCTTCTACAACTAAAATAACATAACAATTGTTAATTTTACCTTGTATATTTCATCTAGCCACAAAGAACATTGAATACAACATCCGTAACTACGGTGTCATTTTACCTAATCTAATGATGCAAAGGTGAGAGCTAGTCTGGTGTAGTAGTTAAGGCACTAGGTTAAAAACTGGGAGAGTCCGATTTCTAGTCCTGCCTTAGGCATGAACCCAACTTGGTAAACTTGTGCCAGTGACTGTCTCTCAGTCCTAGGAGATAAGGCAATAGCAAACACTTTCAAAATCTTGCAGAGATTAGTCCAGGTGCTTACTTTGTTATATAAAGTCCAGCATGGC
>AZIM01000850.1:369186-398884 GCA_000516915.1 Ophiophagus hannah
AATAAATAAATAAATAAATAAATTCTCCAAGAGTCAACACTGACTCAAAGGCACACACACATACATACAAAAAGATGCAAAAGATTACAATTTTTTTTTTCGGAAGCCTACTAGCGTTATTCAGAATCTAAGCTAACTGTATAAGCTTCTATCAGAGGCATTGGAAATGCTTTATCACAGCCATCATTGTTTTAAAACTAGGACAAATTTTGGCAAAACTATGACAGAAGTTCAGACTTAATGGACATGTATGAAAAATAAGTACTTGGAAATCATAACACTGATTTTAATGCAATTAGGGTGAAAAATTAAGGTCAGGTCTATCCAAATGGCTTCCACAAGATATGTTGTGGTTAGTTGGCAGCAGGTGCAGACGGCTGAAGAGAGCGAGGACTCAGATGAGGAGCCAGGACCATTAGCCTCACCTGACGACGGAAGTCTCTAACACCTCCGACCGTGCAGCGATGAGGACGTTCCCGAGGAGCCTGTGCCAAATGCGCGTGCGTGCAGGGCTGCTCGTAGAAAAGAGCAGCTGCAGAAGTAGCACAGGTGATTCAGGAGTAAGGCTACAAGGTAATGGCCCCTCCTTCAAGAAGATAAAAGCCAGCTGAATCAGATGTTCTTTGCAGGAAGCAAAGTCGTTTTGAAACTCGAACCTCATGGACATTGCAGCATCTTAGTTGGTATTTGAAGACTCTTGTGTNNNNAAATATTTCTAGGTAACCTTATCTGTTATTCTTGGCAACCTCGCAGAGTTTTGGCAAGGCTCGTGCTTATCAAAGTTAATTAGTTTGCAGCAGCCTTTTAACCGGGGATTTGTAAAAATCATTAAAAGGTTTCTGTTTTCTTTGGTTCGTGTTTGTTTTATTGGAAAAGGGTTTGGGTCAGAAGAAGATATTTCTTTCACAATGTGCAACTTCTTCATGCAAACTCCCACTTGGAACTCATATGCTGTTAACGTTTAAATCCCTATTTGAAGTTGTTCTGTCTCAACACACTCCGATTTAGAGCTCATAAAATGCACTACCAACTGAAATTTGTCTTCAACTGATAAGCATTTTTTAAAAAATATATATATACATGTACATGCTGAACTGGTTGTATATCCCTTTATTTTTGTTTTTGTAAAACAATGATGTAAAACGAAAAGCCTTATATTCAGGATAAAACAATTCAATTTCAGTGGCATTAGAGAAACATCAAATAGAAAAATCAAACAGCCAATTAAACACATCAGTTTCATTTCCCAGTAATATTTCTGTTCAGGCAAAACATTTTCAAATACTAATTAATTCGAACAGTCATAATGAAGTAAGGGGAGTGATAATGAAGACAAATACAGGCTAATTTATGAAACTTACTTCAAGAGGGTAATGGTTATGTTGGCAAGATCAGAAAAGCCTGTCTAGTAATATATGACTTACAACAAGAGAAAATTAAATTGCGTTAAACTTCTAACAGTCTGATGTTTGCAGATTTGCATATGAATATGCAAATATTTAAGATACTAGATTTATCAACATGATATTTAAAAACTTTTGATGCCAGTATGAAAATCAGTAAACTAAAGAAACCAGCAATATGCTGAGCAGTTGGAGGTCTCATTAATAACATAAAACTTATTTTGACCAAGTATTTCTGCAAATTCATTTATTTAGTATGAAAGATGGGCTTCAAATAGCAGAGTGGTTTGCTTACAAACTGACAGAAGTGTAGAAATGCTATGCAAATAGCAGAGTTTCATCATATGAAAAAGCTAAATATAAAACCTAACCCTAAATCTGACAAGTGTTTATGGAAAGTCTAAAAAACAATTCACCAAAAATATTAAGTCTTCTTGCTAGAACTACTTAGCCACTTTGTATTTGATTATGGTACCTGAATATTTGTTCAGAAAGAAGTGTAAGACTTTAATTGCTACCATAGTTTATGGTTAGACATTACAGTTTACACTGTACATAGGAAAAAGAAATAGGATCATCAGTAGAATTTATATATTTAAAATGCTGAAAACAAAATATCTTATAGGCACTGAAATAGGAACATTTGGCACATCAGCATTTGGCTACAGTACTTATAAAAAGAGGGGAAAAATGAACCTCTAGGCAAGAATTGCTATCAGAATATTCAAAATTTTAAGTCCTAATACAATAAAGTTTACTTACCCTCATAGTCCCATAATCCATTGAATGGTTTTCCTGGTTCACCAGGAGGAGCTGGAGGATCATTGAAAAATGGGGCATTCAATTCCATCAATATTCCAGCCTTTTCTGGACTCAGTTTGATTATTACTGGGTCGTGGGACACTGGAAGGCTGTTCCATGTATGTTCAATTTTAAACTCCATCTAAGTATTTTATATCAAGAAACATTGTTTCATATTTAACTTAAGTATTAATAAATTGAAATGTCTTTTAATTGAAGATATAACATTATTAGCTATTATAGAATTATTAATTATATATCTACAATTTTTAGTTTTAGGATCTATTTCATTGATAGACATTTGCTTAAAATAAATCCCATTCACTTACTTTTTATTCAAGGTATATATGACTTCCAAACATATTCAATATATTAGCAGCAAATATATTAAGAAAGTATACCAGGACTTATAGCTTTTAAAACATCACCATGACTTCCTCAAGTTTTTGAAGACCAAGATTAACAACACATAGGATATACATTTCTGTCTAAAAGTTGATGACAGTGTCTTATGCTTAATTATCTTGGGCTATATTTTGAAAACATAAAAACAGAAGAAATATGCTGCCGATCTAAAATCAAAATAACAAATTACCTTAATGCAAGTGAAAATTAAAACTATATACCTACATCATAGTATTTATATTGCCTTATTACTCATCTGTAGAGTACAGCTTAACTATTCATCATAGGATATACTACTATGGTTCACACACTTTAAAAATAGATGAGAACAGCAAAGCATTACATGCAAGTTCATATTGATACTATGCAAATAAAATGTCTTCCAGGAATTTCATGCTTTTTCTCCTAATTTTGGTACCTGTTTCAACCTGCTTTCACCACAGGGTGTCCACAGTGATCCCAACATATAAATATGTAAATCAGCTCCCCCCCCCACATTGTTACATTTCTATATTGATGCTGAACATCAATTGAACAAAAGTGCAAGATTGATTTAAAATTGATAGGAAGCAAATTTGCCAGAGAAAGCAAATCTTCTCTTATCTGACCTGCTGACTTGCCAGTAATTAGGAATGCACAAATAGCATCTTTATCTGGATTTTAAAATAGTGATAATAGAGCCATAATGTGAACATAAAGTATACTGTTGTTGTTATGGGCATTAGTCAGAACACGTACACAACTGTTGCTATTTACAACTTCCAAGGTAGCATGAACCTCAACAATTGTCACATCACTTTGTTTATCCTTATCAAAAATTGATGTTTTGCCTGACTTAGATTGTCAGAGAAACAACTTTAGCTGGATAGCCACATCCCTGCAATAACACCATCGTAACTTTCAGTTTTATAAATTTCCACAATATCAACACTAGCTTTGCTACTAAGCCCTTCCAGACCATCTGCAGTGTCTTAAATTTTTGCGGTCTAAAGATCAAATGTTTGAATCCATTACTCATCTAAGCAAAACTGAAGTAGAAGCTATTTTTCCTTTTTAAAAAAAAAATTCAATTTTAAGATTTATATTAGTTTTCATCCATTCCTCATCCGAAAACGGCAAGAAACTCTGCTGTCGTTTTTTTTAAGCAACCATAGACAGATAATTGTTCACACTTGGCTTAATCTTTTATTGGCCAAGTTTCTCGTTGCCTATGCTTACCAAGAGGTGCTCTGGTCATTGTTAACGAAGTTTTTGTGTGCACATGCACATACATACCCAAAGGCGTACAATATAACCTTATCTCCTTCAGATTGCCCATTAGTTTGCACGAAACAGACATTCTGCCTTTTAATGCTTACGTGGTTTCAAGGGCTTAACTTCTGCTCGCCGAAGCAACTATTCAAAACCAGTAATTCCGCAGGGAGAGAGGATGGGAATAGGGATATTTCAAAAGCTAAAGACAAATCCTAAAAGAAAATCCAGCCGCGACCAGCATTCAGTGCAGCTTTTATAGCTTAAGAAGTCTTGAAGGACCTTGTAGGTCTTCTAGTCCAGCCCCCTGCTCAAGCAGGAGAACCTATACTATAGCTACTCAAAGAAAGCTTCCGAGAGTTTAGCAACACCCGTATTCCCAAGGCTAGAAACGGAAGACTGCAATGTAGACTCTCTCCTGCTTGTAATCCAAACCTCCCTAACCAAATCCACCCACACTACCGAAGGGACCGTCCACACTTCCGCTCACCATCCCAGTTACTTTTACCCACAAGCAGCTTCTCCATTCAAGCGGGGGGGGGGGAAAGGAAGGCAAAGAAGCACGTGACTATTTTTAAACCAATGGCAAAGAGTTCTCTCGTCAGCTCAAGTAGAATCCGATTGGCGGGTTGTTGTTTTTTCCTAACCACATCGATCGCCCCACCCCGCCCACCGTTGTTGTTGTTTTTTTTAAATCTTCACAAGCCAAATCGGTCGTTAAGACGCCGGCGGCGTTGGGAGTCAGCGATTGAAGCGGCGCGTGCTGCTCTCCTGAGGGGGGAAGGCGATGATTGGAGGGGAGGGAAGTGACGTAGCTTAAAGCGAAGCCCGCAGCTGCTTCCAGATTTGTTTGGATGGTTTCGTCCATCTGCCGGCGCCGATGGGCTTTAAGCGATCCGCCTTCGCTCGGCAAGTTTCTCCTTTTCCTTTCCGTCTCACTTCGGAGGTAAGGACAAGCTACCAACATGGGGAGGACGACGCCCTCTGCGGCCAACATAATGCACCATCTTCTTCCCCTCCTCCCCCAAATGCATGCATTCCCACGTAACCCCACTCACTTTGAGTAGGTTTCCTTTAGACCAGGGGTCTCCAACCTGGGCAACTTTAAGACTTGTGGACTTCAACTCCCTGGCTGAGGAATTCTGGGAGTTGAAGTCCACAAATCTTGAAGTTGCCCAGGTTGGAGACCCCTGGTCTAAGGAATGGAAATTTCAAGGAGAATCAGGAAGATACACACAATAAATCTTTCCTGCAGCCGAAAAGTCCAAGCATGGCTGGAGGAGTTTGGACGGATCAATTTTGCTGGATCAATCGTACCTGTTGGGCTTTCCAGGAAGGGTAATCTCTGATCAATTGGAGCATCCCAAGTTCTTTCTCTCAAAAAAGATATTACAAGGATGGAGAAGAAATACTGGATTTCAAAGATCAAGCAAAACATTAAATGATTGGAGGGGATACGGTACATTGAGGACATTTCACTATGATGCATGGAGATTAAACTTTATACTATAAAGATTTTACACTAAGAAAGAAATACACTTTTTATACTAAGAAATACACTAACAAGAAATACACTTTGCACTAAGAAATAGAAGGATTATGTAAATAATATGTTAAAAAATATGTAAATAGAAGGATTTTAAGCATTTTGAAAATTAAGGGATAGATCATTATCTCTAAGGTTGTCTGAGTATTTTTTTAAGATATAAATGATGAAAATATTCAACTAATAACAGTTTTCTTTACATTCTAATTTTTTTCATTAGTGTTTGATCTTAATTTTTCTATCTAAAGATAAAAACACAACATTAGGACTGAATGAGTAATAGCCTTTCCTGTCAAACATCTCAAGATTGATTTTTTTTATGGTTGACATTGATAGCATCAAGATTACAACTCTGAAGTTTAACAGCATTTGCAGGCTTTGTGGAAGCTGTTCAAATTATTTTGTATTTCTCCCTAAGAATGCAGATTTAGAAGATACAGTTCCAAGCAATTATAAGCTGCGTTTGCCAGATATATTTATTTTATTTCATAGATTTTGTGTTCCTGGTACTGAAAAGTAAATCAGCATCCTAGAGACGTTATATGAAATTCTGATAAGATTCTAAAATGGCAACAGATGTCAAGGTAAGTTCCATATAAAATTTCATTAAAATGCATTTGTATTATATAATTTAGGTATCAGTGATCGTCAACCTTTATTTTTGGCTGGACATTATCTCTTTTTATGCATTAATTTGATGGAGGCTGTAAAGGGTATGATTAGACTATATAGTAAATTGGTATACATTTTTTTCATATCTTTATATCATGATTTCTATATTCCATTTTTGTTGTACTGTTTAACCTATGCTAAGCATCACATAAAGGACCATGCAAATCATTTAGTTGAATTTGCTTACCCACTATTACAAGATTCTTATATTTTCATTTTTTAAAAAGAGAACATTCTATAAAGCAGCTTGTTTATGTAATGTGCCTGAATACATTTATTTATTTATTTTTACTAAATAAATGTATAGCAGTTACATTTGGCCACTCCCACTACAGCTAACTGAGCCTTGAGCATTATTAAAAAGCAAGTCTTTGACATATAGAAGCATTGTTTCTTGTGATGCAACATCAACAGTACCTTTCAACAGAATACTATAAACCAGTGTCGTGGATTCCTGTAAAATTTGAGTGATCTTGCCAATATCTCAGGATAACTTTTTTCAACATGCAAATTTAAGAAAATTAGTGTACCAACCAAACTTGAAATAAATAGTACTTTTGTTTGTTACAAACATTTGTATGTCTATTTTAACATATTGTGAGTCTATCACTACTTTTCACTTATATTGCTCCTGATGCGCCCATAATTTTTCTGTAAGTGGCATCCTTTTAGGAGTACAGTTTTTTGAACCTTCTTATTTCTTTTAATCATCATCTGGATTTTTGAAGTCCAGATCTAATGGTTCTATTATTTTACCAGCTATTAGTTCTTCTTTTCTTTTATCTATTTCCAAACAAAGCAGAAATGAAATTTAGTTGCTAGTTTATCACTAAACAAAAGAAATAGCTGATATGAAATAAATAAAAGCAAAACAGGATACTGGTTGCCACTGGAAGAATTGAATTGATGACCTTTCATTCAGCTTTAACATTTAATGAAATACTAAGTAAATAATTAGTTGCATTCTTGCTTATCATTATAAGATAATACAGTTGGCAAAAGTCTCTATTCTATTAAAGTCATAGGTATTTTGAGTTTCTGCAGATAATCAAAGAACTGAAATAAAATATAAATGTGAAAAAATAAGATACAAAAAGCTAAGATTATGCTCTTTGAATTCAAGTTGAATCTATATGGAATTTTATTTTTTATTTTTATTTTATTGATTAAATTTTAGGGCGCCAATGTACTCTACAAGAGAATACATTGGGAATACTTTGATTTAAATATGAAGATCTACAGAATTAAATTTTAGGGGTTTTAAAAATATTTTTTATGACAAAAAACCTCAATAAAATTAAATGTTTGTTTCCAGAATAATGACTTTGAAGACGCCAGTATAACAGAGCACATCCTGATAGATCAAAGGTAAAGCTATTTATTTTGCTCTCTAAATAATATATAAAATGCAATTTCAAAATACCTTATAAAAGGATGTGTTGATATCAAAAATGAACAAGTGAAGTATCTATTACTTTTTTATCTTGATCTTGTTCACATGTATGTGTATATGTAAAAACTATGTGTACACATAATTTAAACAAATATACTGTACTCTGGGTAGAGGAATTAGATTTGTGATTAAGAAAAAAGAAAGCTTCTGTGAACTGTATCCAAATGTAACCATACAGAAAGTTGATCTGCTGAAATTAATGGAATTTAAAGTTAATTTATTCATTTCAGTGGCTCTTAAGTCAATCATAAACCAATTCATCAAAACTCTCCATGAGTTCTAAATATTTTGCCAATACTTTAATCATGCTTGAACCTGACTCTTTTATCTGGAAAATAATTCCACAAGCATTCCATGCCTTAACAGTGAGAAACTACGAGCTAATGTTTTATAACATCAGAGCTTGACAGTTTGATCTTTTCCTTCCTTTCATGTCTTAAAAATATTAGCATAACTGGCATTGAGTTTGATTTTTTTTTAAATATATAAAATCTGTCACTTTGTAGGAGGTAAAGGTTCTACTAGAAAACTTCATAAAATCAGTTTGTGTTCCCTCCATCTGGGTAAACTGAAAGGGAAAGAATTACCTTATATAAAATTTCTTTTCAGCTGCTGCAAGAAGAAAAGGAATTTAAACATTTTCACCTATGTTTACAATTATATCTAACTTTTACAATAACTAGTTGTTAAGCATCCTAGGTTGTTTACATTAAAACATTGTTGATCCATAACTTCAAATGAAATTATTCTTGTTTGCTTGTTTGTAATCCCTTGATATTTTATAAGTCAAGATAGTAGTAGGATCACTTTTACAATGCAGGTATGTTAGATTTATTTTGGGGTTTCTAGTTTTCTATCCAATGTAGCTGAGTTCTGAGATGTCTGGTATAGATGTATTCCAAAGTGAAAGTGTCCAGCCTGAGGTATTTAAGGTAAGTTGCCACCATCTGAGCAGAGAAAAAAACCATCTGCTTATATTCTTGGGAATCCATATAGGACAAGAGATCCTACTTCTTCAGAATTAAGTCTTTAAAGAAATTGACTTCAGTTTCACCATTTACCAGAATGTTCAAGAAAATTTTGGATTATCTGGTACTTTAAAAAATCCACAACTAAGTGGGAAAATTCCATTCTTACTTCTTACAGGAATTGTCTAATGACTTTAAAATGTGTGTGCTGGATTAAGATCAGGAAGAGCCTTATTCAAATTTGTCTTCAGCCTTGGAAACCATTTGGATGGCACTCAGGAGTGTTACTGTTAATAAAAATGGAGTATTGAGTACTGTGTATGCCCTTTGAGCTTCTAGAAGAAAAGCAGGATAAAAATGTAACATATAAGTAACCAAGACCAATTGTTTGAAAAGTTTTCATATATACAGCATGTTTGGGATTACTGTGCTTGTCCTTAATAATGATTCATTTTTTTATGTTAATGATGATTTTTTTTTACTTTCATCTGCATTGTGTCACTCAATATGCAAACTTTATTTTACATCCCTCTTAGCTTATTACCTCCTATAGTTGCTGAATATGATAAACATCTTGAGGAAATGAATGAACAACTGAAATACTGCCAGGTACAAAGTTAAAGCTATTTTTACCACTAATATAGCTTGCTAAGTAATTTTAAAAAACAACCATAATGTTTATAATTCAAATATTATTGGTAAGATGTTTATTTTAAAAAATCATAGAATCATAGCTAATAAAATAATAGTAACTGTTGTTAATAATTCAAAAATATGTTTATCTTTCTAATTTGAGACATCTTGTTTCATAAATTAGAAAAGGCAACATTTTTAATTGACATTCAAGCATCTTAGTATCATACTGAATATGTATTACAGGTGCTCTATTGTATCTTCAGAAAAATATCTAATCTCCTGTTTTTCTTGCTTTTAGATGCAGATGAAAGAAATGAGACTAAAACTTGAGCAAGTCATCAAAGAAAATGAAAGGTAACCCCATAAAAATCATACTAATTCTGTATTGTTTGTGTCATATAGAAAGAAACTGCTGATAGAAATGATCGTGTATTTTGTCTTACCCTTGCAGTGCAATAAATACAGATATCCTGGGACTGGGACTGGAAATAACTAAAATGTTTGTTATGGAGTTACAATTGTTAACTGTCCAACAGAAGAACCATTCTTAATAAAAGTAGAATTTTATTGCTGTTTTACAACAAAGTGATCCACCTCTTATTGTACGGTAACACAGATTGCATGAGGAGTTAAAAGAAGCAATTGAAAAGCAGTTGGAAGCTCTGCCATCTGGTTCTGTTTCAAGGGATGCTACATTTATGGATGAAAATGTAATAAGAAACCTTCAAGATCAGTTGCAACTAGCAAATAAAGTGAGAAAATTGAAATATTTGCTTTGGTTTACTTTTATGTCTAGATTCCAATAGTCCTAAATTGCCTTTCAATTTAGGCACGTTCATTTATGACACATTTTTGTTATAGCTGAAAATTGTAGTTTATTGTTTTAATATTAGTGTTTATTTTTGTCAAGACATAGATATAAACTGATATTAAATAGAAATTTTAAAAATATGACAACAAGAAAGGAAGATAACACTACTATTAGTAGACTATTTTGTTGTCATTAATTAGTAGGCACAGAGATGTTCATAATTTCTCTCAGGTAATTATGCTTCTATAATATAAACTATATAGGGAATAAATAGAGTATTATTTATCTCATCATAAAATGATGTTAAAATTTATACATCATAATAGATATGAAGTAATAATTCTTTTCAGACATTTGATACTCAAAAAAAATTGGGAAGAAAAATTCTAACATTCTTTTTTCAATCTTTCAATTTTAAGGAAAAAGAACATGTCCTAGAACTTTGGCAAATGGTTTCACAGGAATTGGAGCGACTTCAACAGATATATCAAGAACACATGACAGAAGCACAAATTCATATTGTGGAAAGGCAGAAGCAAAAAGTAATATACTGATAACACATACATTAAAATAAATTAAGATGAAGACAGTTTTTCCCATTAGCTCAGCATAGCCAGCTTTTTCATAGAAGAGCTTTTTAAATGATCTTTGAGCAAGTATAGGTGGTATATGAAAAAGAGAGAGAGAGAGAGAGAGAGAGAGAGAGAGAGAGAGAGAGATGTCATATCAGAGAACAGAGCTGAACTTTTCAGACTATTTGTGCAGTAGCATAGGGAGTGTCTTTTTCATTTTGTTTTTAGCAATAGCACTTATATACTGCTTCACAGTGCTTTATAGCCCTCTCTAAGCTGTTTACAGAGTCAGCATATTGTCCCAACAATCTGGGGTCCTCATTTTACCAATCTCGGAAGGAAGGAAGACTGAGTCAGCCTTGAGCCAATGAGAATCAAACTGCTGAACTCCTGGCAGCCAGAAGTAAGCAGAAGTAGCCTGCAGTACTGCATTCTAAACACTGCGCTGTTTGCTATTACGAAAGGAATGTAACACTCAAAAGATGCATTTGGAAAATCATTGTGAAAAAATGATCTTTCAGTTTATGTTAGCCCCTGGGAACCAGCTCCCCAATGACTTCCAAAGATTTGAAACCTGAATGCATGTTTAGAAAAAGGACATTGTTTGCTTGATTTTGAAGTCTTGTGGATTTTAAAAGACTTGCTATAGGATTATCTGTGAGTAATTTATTCAATTTAGAAGTATACTGTATTCAATAAGTGTGCTTCATTCACTTGAAAACTTTTGAATCTTGTTGCAGAAATATATTGTGTTTTATCACAGTATTTCATATGAAGGTATTCTGTCACAGCCAAGTCTCAGACATGTAGATATGCACAGAAACACAAACTATTAGAAAAATGAATAGTTTAGATCATTCCTGCTTTATGCTGTTACATGATTTTTTTTCAAAAATAAATTGAATGATTCTCAAATATGGACAACAGCCACTAATAATGTTATACTTTATTACTTAAATTACGTATTTAATACCTAAATATTTAATGTATTATCTTTTAGTGTTTATGTTGATAAATCCTCTGGACTGTAATTCCAATGCGCTGTATTATCTTCTTTCTAGGATCAATTGACAAGCTTTCAGCAGATAACAAAACAACTGCATTTAACTAATGAAAAAACTGAGTCAGTAAGTGAAATACTGAAATTTTAATAACGTTAATTTGGGCTAGTCATAACAGCAGAAAAATATAAAAGAAAATACACTTTCTAAACAGATATAACTTTTCATAAAGCTATGTTTTAAGTTTTTTACTTACATGTTTATAAGTTACATAGTGGCTTGTAGTATATTTTTAATCTGTTCTAGTTTAATTGCTACTTAGGAAAATGTGCTTTTCATGAAAAAACAAGGTTTTGTCTGCACAGTCCATGATTACTAAGTTTTATTGCTTATTTCTTTGACTGTTCAGTATTAAAATATTTTCTTTCTTCCTCTATTTGTTTTTGCTTTTAAATACATGACTATTAGAAGCAAATGAAGTTGAAATGAGAAGCTTTTTTTAAAGCAGAAACGATAGAGAATATCTACATATCTATGAATTTTATTATAATCATGGTTAGTTGAAAGAGACAGATTTTTTGTTGCTGCTAAGCAAAGTAAGGTAGTCTTGCTTAACAACTTTAATTGGGACTGGCAACTCCATTGCTAAGCATAGCGGTTGTTAATGTGAAATTATATGACCACGTGTTTTCCACTGTAAAGGGATAAGATGAGTCAGTTTCATATCTTAGGCTTTTGTTTCCCTCCTAACCATTCTCCCACCCTTTGGGACATTCAAGTACCTGTTTACTGTCTTGTACACATCAAAAGCAATGTGATCACATCTCAGCCCTCTGTTGCTCTCCAGTCATTTTGGTCTTCAAGGACAGTAGGGAAAAATGCAAACTATTTCTGTTCTGTAGGCAATTTCTCCTTTGCCCTAACCTTTCCTGCTATTGGCATGACTGCATTGCTCTCAATGCATAGAAGAGCAAACTGCTTATTCTTTTGAAATTGCTCTGCTCTGCAGGAGGAGCGGAGGAAGCAAGCAATTTTGGTAGACAATCTCTCCTTAAGTGCTTGAGGGTGTACTAGACCCTGGGTCTCTGCATTCCTAGCCCAGCATCTTAACCATACTAGCCTACTGGCTCTCATGTTTTTTTAATTTTATTTTAACAGCGATTCGATATATTTAAAAAAAAATTTTTTTTACAGATTAATCAGGTGTTTCTGAAAACGGTAACAGAACAAAATGTAGAGCTGGAACAGCTGCGCAAGCAACAAAGGTATAGACTTCTAAATCTTCTAAATCACTTTTAAAAAAACCAAAACACACAGATAATAGTCCTTCCTGTGCAATGAGACTTTTCAAAAGTATATTATGGCTTATTGCACATCATCAGGTGGAAGTTTATAGCTATCTGTGGAGATGTAATATTGTGCGCAAATGCTGACCTCTGTTAGAACTTCAGTAGATAATGAAGAAAGCCTTTCCACTGTAATAAATGTGTGCTGTTACTACATATACTGTGTATGGGCTAGAAATTTATCTATCCACACCAAAATGTCATGTTTATCACACACTGATGAGTAGATCTTTTGAGAAATGAACTGTAAATGCTATAAAATATGATCACAAAGAGATAATAAAATAGACCAAGATGTGAGTTTTTTTGGTGCAATGATTTGTTGAGCAAGAGCGTAATTTTATCTGTATGCAGTTTTTTCCCCCTTGAGATTGAACATGAAATGGTAGTGTAAAACATAATATTTGTGTAGTCAGAGTATTATTTAGAGAAATTTATCTTTTTAACATGCAGACAATCCAAATTGGACTTGAGAACAACAATTGCAAAAGCTGATGAAATGATGAGACTTATTGAGGAACTTCGCAGCCAATTAAACAGAAAGGTTAAACAGATCTTTTCTCAGCTTTCAAAATAAAAGTTTATATTGTTGGACTCTGTTTCTGCTAGACAAAAAGTTATAAAAAAGCTCTGGTTTTTCTGGTGTTTAGGAAGAAGAGGTCCTAGCTGCTCGTGAAAAAGAGGAGGCATCAGATAAACGCTCGCAAGAATTGCAGTCAAGCATAAAACAATTGGAGACAAGGTAGATTATTAAATAATAACTTCCACTTTAACACTATAATCCTATTTCAGAACATACTTGTACAGAAAATATTCAACTAGTATAATTTCTTTCATCCAATGAATTTTAGTTGATTATTATTTTTGTGGCCCTCAAGAATAAACATTAAGTCCAATATTGGCTTACTGTCAAAAATGACTGCAAAATTGGTTGGAGTTTGAGAGCTGCCTTGGGAGGTTTTTGGGGTTTTGAATCAATAACCAATATGTCAACTTGGATTCATCCAGCCAAAAATATGTTTAATGTTTAACCTAGATTTCAGACTCTTCTTGAAAAAAGTACCCTCAAAATTTAAGACACCCTTTTCTAATTTAGAAATATTTACGAAGCAATAAATATTACAAGGTTTATAGAGAGAATAATAAAATGATCAAAATTAAAGGTTGCTATTATTTTCTTGAGATTGAACATGGAATGGTAATGTAAAAACACCATATTTGTGTAATCGGTGTATTTCATATTTAGAGAAGTTTATCTTTTTAATATGCAAACAATCCAAATTGGACTTGAGAACAACAGTTGCAAAAGCTGATGGAATAATGAGACTCATTGAGGGGTCTGATTTGTCAAAATTTTTCCTATTTCTGGATATCTGAAATTTCACTATTACGATAACAATGAAAACTACTTGAAAAATGCTGCAAAAAGGTGCTGCCGCAAGATGATTTGATTTCACCATATTAGAGAAGAGACTTAATTTAATCTTATCAGATCTTGAAAAATAGGAGGACAACTATTTTAATTGTAGTCTTACCTAAACTTAATCTTAACCTAAATTTAACAGTCAATTGGTCACTGTTCCACTATACAGACTTTGTATAGCTACAAAAGATTCCAAACAGCTAAGATCAGAAAGAACAAATCTTGAAGAAAAAATTCAGGAGCTGCAAACAAAGTGTGTGAACATAGAAGAAGAGAAGTATGATGCTATAGCAAAAGTCCGAGACAGCGTGCAACTCATAGAAGAAGCTAATCTCCAGAAGAATCAGGTGATGGATTTATTGTATATGTTTATGGGACAACTGTGCTTTGAACTTAAGTTAATCTGTTTTCTATTAAATATCAATAGCTGTATCTTTAGGGTTATGGCTTGACCTACCTTCAGTAGGAAGTTTTTACTAGAATATGCCCATTCTTTCCAATTCTAGGCAATGCTATCAGAGAAACAAAAAGAAGAGGAAATTGAAAATATGAAACAAGCTGTTTCTCAGCTGCTTCAAGATGCTGCTTTAAGAACAAGGAAAGAAGTAAGCAGTGATGCTTAAAACTTTTTCATATTTTCTTACACATTTTGTTCTTGTAAATTACGTTAATAATATTGATAATGTTACTCTGAAAGCTAAATATTTGAAAGTTACTTCAATTGAAGTATGCAACTTTTTGCCTGTAGATAATTCAAGTAATTTTGTGAGTGGACCTTTGTTTTTGGGAGAAAAAATAATTTCTCCTAATAAACTATGGACATTACAGTCCATGTAATTCAGCTGTCAAAAACCAGAACTGTTGGACACATTCTCCTTCAAACCCCCACCCCACCCCAAGAGGCAGGGTAGAAGTGTGGTTGCTAAAAATCCCAGCTCACTGCAGTCACTATGTCTGATTTTCTGGGATGCCCCTAAATCTTCATCAGGTCTTTCCAGTGCCCTGAGTAGCAGGTTCAGTGGGTTGGAGAAGCTGTTTGGAAGAGAGATGGAGGATGCTTGTGCCCTTCCAGTTATGGACACCTATATCTGGACATTGCTTAGTTCTGGGATTTATGTAGAAAGCTCTATTGATAATTAGTATATTTCTGTTTAGCAAATTGCAACCTCTTGTACTCTTAAAATGTATTATATAATCAAGTAAGGAAACATCCACTAGACACAGAATAATACCCCCTTTTTTAAAAAAATAGGTAGAAAACGAAAGGAAACGATACAATATTCAAATTTCACGTTTAACGGAAGAACTTACTGCACTTCAGATGGTAAGTTGTACATTTTGCTTAAGTTGCTTACTGCCTAAAGTAGCCTCAAGGTGAGATAGGCAGCAAATCAATTCAACAAATAAGTATAAGTTTATATTCTGGTATTTTCCCCCTATGTTGACTTTCACTTAGGAAAAATAAGGATTAAAAAATTTAGCACCACAAAGCAACAATCAATTTCACTACTTTAGTTTGTGCAGGCAAAAATTTTCCATGTCTATGCATTCACCTTTTCATTAAATGTAATGATAAAAATACTTTTTCATGTGGGATGCTACTATTTGGAACAGCAGATACAAAACAAGATAATATACCTTATTTGTTAAATTTCTGGATAAAATAAACATAGCATCAAGCTTTGTGATTATTCGTAAGAAAATATATGGATCACAAATGTTTTGTTCAGATAGCATATATAACATACCTTATTACTTTTTTAAAAGAGAAATAGAGATATGTTATGGTTCCAGACTTTACTTTTAGGAATTGATATCGGAGACGGGGAATAGGTCTAAATCCCTCTTGCTGAATATGTGATTTGAATGAAATTACTCTGAAATATAACTTGAAAAAATTACAAAATTACCTAAATTAATCTTGTATTATTTCAGTGCAGATTTTTTAAAAACTAGAAACAGGTTAAAGGTAACTGAAAGGTAAAGGAAGTTTACAGTGAATGGAATTTGTAACAATTTCATGGGTCAAAAATTAAGTACATATTAATACTTGACGACAGGATTCATTGTTTATCCCAATTTTGTTTGCCACGTACACATACAGTTATATGTCACTTACTAATTTCTAAAAAATTTCATATTCTGTTATTGCTTTATAGGAATGTGGAGAAAAGCAAAGCGAACTAGAGCGAGCTATTAGAGAAAAACGAGCAGTTGAAGAAGAACTAGAGAAAGTAAACACTTTTTCTTTTCCACCATTTTCATGCATTAATTTTATAATGTACATGCTAATAAGTAAGTAATTTTTAGGCTATAAAAATATTAGCCTTGGTCATATGAGACAGACTAGAAAGGATCAAAGCATTCACAGCATTTAGATACAAATAAAAATATGCTGCCTTGAAAAGAGCACTTGACATGTTAAATTAATGGCATGAAATGCTGTTCAGTATTTTTTTACCAAATAACTTGAGCTGAAAGAACAAATTGCCTGTGATTCATGAAACTCATGAAAGTTCTGTGCAAGCTAGAATGACTAAAACTCACTTAATCAAACTCACTTAAATCAGTAAAAATGAACTAAGAAAGGAAGATCTGTGAAAAAAGCAGATAATCAGTTCTCATATTGTAACAATCTTAATTAAAAGCAATTATACTAATAATAAGATGATAATGAACACAATACAAGCTGTCAGTGGAAAGCCTGATTAAACAGTATAGGTTTTTTTTTTAACAACTGAAGTCCTTCTTCTAGCAACCAAAGTTATAGCGTTAAACAAATGGTACAACCGGTCTTCAAATTTTGGCCATCCCAGCCACGGTCACATGAGTGCAATGTGGATGTTTAGCAACTAGCTCATACATATGAAACTTGCAGCATCCTGTGGCACACCTCTGCACTCATGCTACATTTCACCTCACTGTGCTCAGTCACACCTTCACCACCTGTGCATCTTCCCCAAGCTTCTCCCCACCACTTTTGCACCTTCTTCCACCCAGCATTAGCCACCTTAAGCCACATATGTGTGTTGCCACCTCACCATCCACACACCTGCCTTGTGTCACTCTGCCCTCAGGTTGTGCCTCTCCTGCTACTTACACACCCTGCTGTACTCTCCCCAGGCCTTGCTGAACTTGCACCACACCTTCCCACATTTGTGCACCCTCTTCCACTTGGCTCCAGCCATCCCAAGTCTTTCTGGAATGTACCATACCTCCCCATCAGCCACTCATTTTTCACAATCCTTGCATTTGTGCCTCTTTGCCACTCATGCATCCTCCTTGGCCATTGCATTTCCTCCATCCCCAGCAGCAACCATCCCAAGCTCTGCTGCACTTGCACTGCATTGTGCCTCCCTTCTTACCTGCACACCCTTCCTAGTCTCACGTTCACACTAGTCCTTACCTACCACCTATACACTTGCCTGCCAACAATTACCCTGAGCCCTGCCACTTTTACTGTGCCTTCCCAAAACCCACCACACCCCTTGGCTTCCTTTCCCATCTTATAGCAGCCATTTACCTCCCTGCTGATTTTGTTTGTTGGAAGCTGATAGGAAGTTATGAGCAGATGCTAACTTAATGACTCCCAAATCTCATTTAACAGTGGTAATGGGGACTGCAGAGATTGTCATTACTAAGCAATGTAATTATATTACATTGAACTTTACAAACGCATTGTTTAGTGACAGAAATTCTGATCCCAGTTACTGTCATAACTCAGGGTCTACTTATAGAATATTTGTTTGGTGGACAATAATGGAATCTTTCTTCAGATGTGATAGTCATAATGAAATGATTATCCACTTTCTAAGTTTTGCACAGTAATTGATTTGCGAAAGCAGGGATTTTACTGGAACATTGGAATCATATCCTGGTTTATATTCATCTATCAGGTGTACCGTGAAGGCAGAGGAAACGAAGCTAATTATAGAAAACTAGAAGAGGTTTACCAGAGATGTTTGAATGCTGAACGTACAAAAGATGACCTTCATCTTAGTTTGCAAACAGCACAAAACAAAATTAAGCAACTGGAACTGAAGTAAGTAATTAACATATTCTGCAAACTCATATCCATTTTATTTCCGTTTTTTTCTCTAGAGATTTTTTTACCAGAGAGTTTTATATTCTTGCATTTGTATTGGAATTTTACTTTTAAAATTTGCACTGATATGTAATTATTACAGATTTTTGTATAATGGAAATATACATTCTTTGTTTACTTCAGTTTGTTAAAGTTTAAGGTAAAATTTCCTTCAAAGTGTTCAGAAAATAATAAACTATAATTGAAATACAAATAAATTGAATTTAGAAACAAGCAGATTTCTTAAGTCCTTCCATACTGCAATTCATTGTTAATTATTATCACTAGGTTTAGATGTGACACTGGTAATTGTTACCATGTTTTTACAGTTTTATTAATATATGCTGTCCTCTTTTAAATATCTAAACTAACTATGCAACTTGTACTGGACTATGGTAGCATAGGCACACATTAAATACATTGATGAGGGTTACTTAAAATATTTCTGATTCTGTGAGTAAAAAAAGGAAATAAAATGCCAAATATTACTATATTTGATGTAGTCTAAAGTCTATGTGGGTTTTCAAGTCATGTTTTAAACTGACCATACAAAGTGTAATTCACTTTAAGATATGAAGAAGAGAGATGCCGTTGCCAAGAAAATATGTGCCAGCTGCAAAGTATTTTGGATTCTGAAAGGGAGAAATGTGGAGCTATAAGTGAAGAGCGCTTAAAGCTGCAACAAGGGAATGAACAGCTTCAAAAAGAAATGGAAAACTTGAAAAAGCTCACAATGGAGGCACAACATACTGCAAAATTAAAGGTATTGTTTTTTATATAATACTTCAGAATTAATGCAAGTTGTTTGGATTTGAATCTGCAAGGAACAAGACAGTATTAGCTCACAACCTCTTTTAAAAAATGAATTCAAATTGACTTTTACAATGGTATCAGTCACTTTGACAAAGAATGCAATAGTATTTGTTTGGCATTATCTTATTTTGACAAGTCCATGTTGGCTTCTAGCAATACCTTTGCATGCTTCTAGATGTTTTTAGATCCATTGCTTGATTATATTTTCCAGGATCTTCCCAGGTATTGATGCTGGACCAATTGGTCTATAGTTTCCTGATCCATTTTTTCCCTTTATTGAAGATGGGAATCAGCTCTTTTCCAGTCTTATAGTAGTTCCCTGGCTTTCCAGGATCTTTGAAAGACATGGTTCAGTGGTTCTGAGATCATATCTGCCAGCTTTCTCAGAACTCTGGAATGTAATCCAACTGGTCCTGGTGATCTGAACTTGCCTAGGAAAGCATTTCCATTTTCTTCCTGCTGCCTGCCATTTCCTTGTCATCTTCTCTCACTATTGACATTGCTCCAAGGGAAAAAAAGAAGCATTATTAATAGACAGCTTTATGATTCAGACATTTATATGACAGATTGCTTTTCTCCTTTTCATCTCTTCCCTTGGTTTTCTTCTTGATTTGGTTATCTTTATGCATATATAAAGGACAGGGGGCTCTTTTGATATTATTTTTAAATATTCTTTTATAATCTCTTTTAGTACCCCAATTGTTCACATGCTTGTCTTTTGTTCTGTAAACTGTTGTAACCTTTTCTTTTGTAGTTTAGGTTTGCACATATTCATACTTCAATAATAGATAATAGTTGGTTGAAATCATAAAGTCTTTTAGGATAAAGATGCAAGGGTGAATGTTATAAAGATAAACTGGAGTTTCAAATAAAAATGAGTACAGTAAAAGATTAAAGATATACTCATCTAGAAACCCTTATTACTTTCTATGGATGACCAGGTCCAATGATATTTTTCCAGTGGAATTAAATTTATTTAAATTGAAACATACTAAAGGAGGTTATTAACTGCTTGGCATAAGAAAAGAGCACAGTGCAAAATGTATCTGAAATGAATTGTTTCATTTTGCATTAATTTCCATAATTAAACATCCAATAATTCTTTATTGATAAATATGCTGAGAAATTTAGCTTTCAAATGTTGACACTTATTTTTTCTCACAGATAAGTACAATGGAGAACGAACATTTATTAAAAGAACATGGGTTTGAAATTCGACTGAAAGAGATGGAAGATGTGAGTCAAAACTCAGTAACTGAGCTTAGACGCCTATTGATGGCTCAACAAAAAGCAACAAATCGCTGGAAGGAGGAAACAAAGAAAATAACAGAAATAACTGAATCCAGAATAAATAGTCTAAAGTAAGAGTTTTTTCCTTTGACATTTCTAAATAATCTAGACCATGGTTGTCAAACTTGTGGTGTTATGTTGCTGTCACGTGACATTTTGTGACTATTTTCCCCTTCGTGGAGCTGGGGTGGGCGTGGCCTGCACATGACACATCCTGCCCGTGGGCCGCCAGTTTGAGATCCCTGATCTAGACATTATGTGTAGATTGTTTACAAAAAAGAAAAAGTGAAAAATATTGGCTCCACAACATCACCAGATACTCTGCTGTGTTCCAAACCTGCAAAATAAATAGTACTACTTGGGGGGAAAAAAACAACCACCAAAATAACTGTTAGGTTCTACCTCAGGGGACAGAGGAGGCAGAGTTGAAGTGTTGCTTTCTGGAAGGAGGTATGGGTAGTACTCGACTTATGACCACAATTGAACCTAACATTTTTGTTGTTATGTGAAACATTTGTTAAGTGAATTTTACAACCTTTCTTGCCACAGTTAAGTGAATCAGTACAGTTGTTAAGTTAATCACACAATTGTTAAATGAATCTGGCTTCCTCCTTGACTTTGCTTGTCAGAAGGTCACAAAAGTTGATCACATGACCCTGAGACGCTGCGACTGTCATAAATATGAGTCAGATGCCAAGCAGCTGAATTTTGATCATATGCTCTTGGGGTTGCTGGAATGGTCAGTGTGAAAAATGGTTATAAGTCACTTTTTTCAGTGCTCTTGTAACTTTGAACAGTCACTAAATGAACTGTGTGCTGCAAGTCGTGGACTACCTGCACTTGCCCATAGATTTTGAGGATGACTAAGGAATGAGTTAAAAAATAAATTGTATATAAAGTGTTACAGAAGAGTTTAGATTGTTAATTCTATTCATGTTAAGTTTGTATTTTGTCTTTTTTTATAAATCTTACACAAGTCACCTTGGACCAAAATTTCCATTTTTGAGCCAAGCTAATAGCTTGAGAAATTAGCACTGACAAGTACCTTTGGCATAGTAGAAAAATACATGCAGACAGAAACATTAAAGAAAGGAGAATTATCTTTGTTGAAAAAAGTATGTTTGAATGAAAGAAAAGAAAATATTATTTATTCAGGTAGTTCCATTAGCCTAATTTGCTAACCTATCCTTAATTTACTTATCTAGTATCTGTCTGACACCTATGTCAACTTGAAAATAAACACAAGCATCAAAGATAAAATACACATTGAAATATATATACTTGAAAAACTTCAGGCTTTAATTTTTTACAGAGATTTCAGGCTATTTTACAGTATTAAATCTCCAAGGGAACTCCTTGAAGTTTCTTAGGTTGCTCAGATTTCAGTAATGCTGATTCAGTGTATTCTAATTATGTGTCTTCCTAATGCTGAAAGGTAACCCCTGTGCTTTAAATTTATTAAAATATTTTATTTTAGTAATGATTGTGCTGAGAACCACTCTATAAGCTAATTGGGTGAAAAGCAGATTATAAATGCTGAATATAAATGCAATCAGTTACTTTAAAGCTTCCACCTTGCCTTTCAAAGACTCAGATACCTTTAATGTCAGCATGTCTGTAGTTATACAAACAAGTTTGCTTATTCCTGAACTTACCAATTATAAAAACACTGATTTTAGGGACCATCAGTTGACCATAGAAATAAATGGTAAGTTAAGTGAACAGTTCATTTAACGGGAAGCTTTTTCAAAAACAAAAATCCATATATTTAAAATTACTGTTTAATACTGTTGACACACAAGCTCCCTCATATCCATTTGACTAACTTTAATTAGTATTTTGAATATAGTAAATTAGTCATAAGTTGAAATAATCTTATTTTAAATTCAGCCTTGTATTACTAATTTTTCCATTCTACAAAATACTTATAGAATAGTAAAACAATTCATTAGGTATGACCTGAAACAATGTTTTTAAAATACTTAAATAAATTGCATCATATTAGTGCACTTCTGATTCCTTCATTCTTAACATATTAGTTTTAACTGAAATTATGTAACACCCAATTGTGCCATTATTTTAAGTTATTTAAGAATGTTAACAGGATAAGAAACAGCTGCAGATATTGGAGATCTACAAAATATATAATTACTATACATAACTGAATAGCGTAACTGAATAAATGAAGCATTTCATAAGAAAAACATCTGGAATATGCTTTGTATGTCATATGAGAATTTGCATTAAACCTCACTAGCTTATATATTATTTCTTCTACTTTACTGTTATACAATCTATCTTTTATTTTCTGTTCAGTTTTTGAAATTCAGGTTAATTCTAGCCTACTTTCATATTAATTAATTAATGTTGGAATAGAAGTACACGCAAGAGTCATAGTTTTGTATGTATTATTATACACAAAGTTTTGAAATTTTTTAGTTGGAAACTGCAAATTATAAAATATTGGGTAAGGCTTATTATATAGGTAAAGAAATTTCATTGTTGGTCTGTCTTGATTCTTCAAGTCTTGGTTAAATGGAGAATTGTTAAAATCTTTTCAGAATTTTATTTATTTATTCCCCTTGTTCCAAACGAGTGGAGTGGGTGGTGGAAAGGGAATGGGAATGGGCTTCCATAAGCCAAATGAAAGCCAATTGAGCAGAGGATTTCCCACCATTATATAACACTGTCATAGCATACTACTGTAAGAAAAAAAACCACACTTGATGAAACAAGCAAGACATAGAAGCAATAATTACAGCAAGCATGATTTTAGAAATAGAGAAAAGAATATGATAGAACTGGTTGACTTCAGCTGTTCCTTAACCCAGAATACTTTACCATAACTGAATAGCATAACTGAATAAATGAAGCATTTCATAAGAAAAACATCTGGAATATGCTTTGTATGTCATATGAGATCAGATTAAATCCTCTCCATATGATCCATTGTTCAGGAAGAGAGGAAAAGAACTTTATTACCCTAAGTTCTTCTGGAAAGTATAGTTACTACAAATGGCTCCACAAGTTCACTGATTTTCGTTAATGAGTTTGTTTGATCTTATGTGACAGAACTGAGCTGAGTCGTCAAAAGCTTCACACCCAAGATTTATTTTATCAACTGGAAAGAGCAAATGAAAAGGTTATTGAGGTAATATTATTAATATGATCCAAATGTTATGCTTCAGCTATAAGGACAGTTCTATTTGAATGTTACTGTCATTTTGATTGGAGCTGTTCTGACCCAGAGACACACATGCTTTTTCAAATCTCACACATTGGAAAAATGTTTAAAATGGCTAGTAATTTTACTGCTGTTTATACATTAAATATAGTGAATTTTGTATCCTGGATGAATAGTTTTTTACTAATACTTATCTGTAATTTATCCTTTCATCCTGTTGTATTTCGTTGTTCTGCAATTATACAGACAGAAATGTAAATTTCACTTTTCATTTAAATGTTCATTTTTTTCTGCAGTTACACATACATTGTAATCATTATCTTAACCATCTGGTTAAAAAAGAAAAGTTAATTCTTTAGCCTGATAAAAATAAAACTACCTTATAAGCAAACACCTCCTAAATCCTTCTGTGCTGCCTCCTGGTAATGGAGGGGTGTTTCTGCCAAGTGATTATAATCCTATCAGGGTTCCCAAGGCGTGAAGCTCATCTTAGCAAAAGCTAGCAGGCATCTGTATTCAGCAGCAATAGAGGAAGATGTTGGAGCATGTGATCATTTTAGTGACAACATCAAACACATCATTTCTTACTATATTTATTAAGAAAACCATATAAATGTCTCAGACATTAGTGAACTGAAATAGATTGCAATTGAACATTTTTCAATCAGAAGGTAATAGTTTTTATGTCAATCTCCCAAGCAGACCAAACAGGAAAAATAACAAGATGGGCAAAATCTTCTTTATTGTAAGGCTTCAGTAACAACCAAACTGACTTGATACTGCATGGCACAGCATGTCTAGTCTGTCTGTGATTTTATATTGTTCTTTAACAATTTTTTTATTTTATTTTTCAAAGTCTACTTGCAATTTATTTTGCAAATTTTACATTTGTAATAAATGATTGTATTTATACAGAGTGAAAAATTAATGAGGGAATATCAGGAAAAAGTCAACCGACTTCAAAGTCGACTAAATCAGGCAGAAGAGAGGGCAACTACAGCATCTCAGCAGGTATCTAAATTAAACTGGTCCAGTTAAATGAACAAAGTGTTCAGTCTTTATTTTAAAAAAAGAGAAATATACTTTATATAATAATGGTTACTGTTAAAAGCAATGCATATATTGTATGTAATTGTATATATGCATGATAAGGCCTTATAGATACACTTTTTGTACTTGCATTGCTTTCTCTTTTTTATATTAGTTTTCTGTTATATGGAAATAAAGGCAAAACATTTTAAATACAGAACTAGCAGGTATACTAAAAGGAAATGTCTGTCTAGAAACTGTGAATAGGTTTCAAGAACTAACAAAATTAGTTTAGTTGCAAATTATATGTGAAAATAGAGTTACTTAACACAACTATTCTTTCAAATCCATTGGCTTGAAAGGTAATTTGTTAAGTAAAATGTAAGAGTGCAATATAGAAACTGTTAACATTAATATACTGGTCTCTTACAACTGGAGACTTCTGTATTATTTCATTTGCAGGGTCAGATCTATACGCCTAATTCATAATGGGTAAACAGGTTGTCATTCAGAAGTTGGACCTTTAACGGGTCTAATCACTGTAGCTGATAGAAATTGGAATCCACTTATATCTGTAAGGTCTTACATTCCTCAGAAACTAATTCCCTCCTCTCACATAAATAGAGAGAAGCTCTAAGTAAGCTACTAATGAATTTGCAGGTCAGAGAACATTTAATATGTTTGTAATAATGATGGATGAGAAAAATATATATATGGGAAGAAAATAATTTCTGTTAAGTTATGTCTATGTCAGGTTGTAATGTCATCTTATTTGTTTAAAAGGACCAGTAGAAAAAGAAAGTAATCCTTGTTTGTGTTTAATTACAGCTCAGCGCCATAACATTGCAGAAGAAAAAGGCCGCCTACTTGATAGAGCAAAAAGAAATGTAAAGTAATATGTCCTTTCATAGTGTATAAATACAGGTTGCCTAAGAAAAGTACCTTTGGAGCCTTAGAATGTATCATGTAGAATATTTTCCAGAAAATACTTCATTGCTTCATAAAACAAATTTATTTTTCCCTATTCAAAACAAACAGACAGCTGAGAAAATGTGTAAAAAAATCTACAAAGTTTAGTTTTGAAAATTAGAAGTGTACACTGTTGAGTTGATTTTTCTAATCTATACAACTGATTTACTAGTTATTTAACTTTCAGCTGTTGATATATGTATTGATTTGAAAATAATGTTCTATCCATTCATACAATATTGCTGAATTGCTGCCTAGCATCAATGTTGCTTACTGTTTGAAAAGTACACAGACTTGGGATGTCAAATATACAATTAGCAAAACTAATTCTTACTTGGCATTTAAATTACTGAAAAAGTAGAAATTCAAATTATAGCAATTATTTAGCTGTTCTATAAGAATAATTAGAATGTTATCACATTGTCATAACATATGGACTAAATTATCTACATTATCTTGGAAAGTCCATGATTTTTCAAGATGGAAAAATCTAATGTATATTTGAAATTCCTTCTTTGGTTAGGTACAAGGAATACATGAAAAAGAAAAATATATATTTTGTTTAGAGTTAGATAAAATAAGGTCATACCAGGCAGTGCTCAAGAAATTGCAAAAAAACCCCAAGAGTTACATCATGGACTCTACAGGCATCAGTTAGCATACTAAATGTTGAAGTTCATAATAGTACAATTAGAAAAAGACTAAACAAGTATGGCTTGTTTGGAAGGGTTGTCAGGAGAAAGCCTCTTCTCACTAAAAAGAACATGGCAGTATGGCTTAGGTTGCAAAGTTGCATCTGAGCAATTCACAAGACTTATGGAACACTGTTCTTTGGACAGATGAGACTAAAGAGTTGGCCATAATGCAACTGCCACATTTGGCAAAAACCAAATACAGCATATTAGCACAAACACCTCATACCAATCATCCAGCATGGTAGTGGAGGGGTGATGATTTGGGCTTGTTTTTCAGCCACAAGACCTGGGCACCTTGCAGTCATTGAGTTGACTATGAACTCTTCTCAGTATCAAAGTATTCTAAGTTAAATGCGAGGCCGGCTATCCAACAGTTAAAGCTTGGGCAACATTAGATCAATAATTCCAAGCTCACCAGCAAATCTACAACAGAATGGCTGAAAAAGAAAAAAAGCAAGATGTTGCAATGGCCCAGTAAAAGTCCAGACCTCAGCCAAGTTCAATGTTGTGGGACCTCAAGAGAGCTATGCACAAACAAATGCCCATAAATCTCAATGGACTAAAGCAATGTTGTAAAGAATGTACCAAAATTCCTCCATAATGATGTGAGAAACTGATAGTCATACAGAAAAAATTACTCCAAGTTATTGCTGCTACATGTGGTTCTAGAAACTATTGAATTATAAGGTGTATTTAATTTTTAACCCATGGCTTCCATTTTGGCTTTCTTTTTGTAAAATAAATGATGGCATGGTGTAATAAGCTGTATGTTGTTCATTTGAGGTTGTATTTATCTACATTTAAGAACTGCTAAGGACCAGATGATTATTACGTCCTGATACATAAAACCATAGAACTCAATGAGGGTGCTCTTTTTAATGACTGTAGATATCTGGGACAGGTTGTTTACATTATTTTTGTAACCTTGAGAACATTAGTAATGGCAATTAGTCATAGGCTAACCAAACAGTGATCTCATCTTTCCAGGAATACTGAAAAAGCCATCTTTGTATCTGGCCTGCAGT
This sequence comes from Ophiophagus hannah, assembly GCA_000516915.1. Taxonomy (NCBI): domain Eukaryota; kingdom Metazoa; phylum Chordata; class Lepidosauria; order Squamata; family Elapidae; genus Ophiophagus; species Ophiophagus hannah. Next base: position 396,564 of record AZIM01000850.1, read on the forward strand.
CTAAAAACTCAATATAAGCAAAGGCTTCAAAATATAGTATCTTTCAGGAACTAACATACAATATACTGTATCTTTTGCCTTTGCAACCTAGCCTAAAACCTCTCCAGCTTATCACTGCAATCCAGTGTATGCACAGCTGTAAAATCCAATTTGTTTCTCTTGGCTCAAAAAGGAATGAATGGAAGTTGACCCTATTAATTCTGTATACTTTAGAATATAGCAGTAATACGTTAATGCATTTTTTTTCATTTTATGGTTTGCCATTAAAAAAAATTAATTTTTTAATAAATGATTAAAAAAAAGAATAATCGCCAGTTTTCATAATGCAGAGAAGTGGAGTTCCTCAACCTGCTTTAGGACTGATAATTTTTAACCTGTTGATAACTTATTGATGAACTGGACAAATTTGTGGAAAACACTAAACAAAATAGTAAAAAAAAACCAAGTAATTGAGAAAGGCTCTAGAATTTCTTTAAACTGGTTAAATTAAAGGATTAATTTAAATTTAAGGTTAAGGATCAGTTTAAGAAAATGTAAAATAGGATTATGAATGAAATAGAAAATAGATTTTATTTCAAAACAGAACTTTGTTTTGGGAAAATGTTTGGTCATGTGAAAGAATTGCAGTTCAGATCAAGCTTCTTAGGCTGCAAAAATTTGAATTACTAGCGTAATGGTTTTGTGAGCATTTACAGCTCAGATCTTATAACTGTAAATGATTTGTTCTAGAAGTATGGGTATTTCAATATAAAGGAATGTATCTGGCTGTTTATTTTTCTTCCCCATGCAAGACAATGTTTTCAATCAATTATTTTCTGCAGGGCAGGACATGTTCACAGGAAATATTGACTTGGCCTGTTACGGGGTTACCATTTTTAATAAATCTTTTTCTGAATTTGTTATCTGAAATTAGCTTTGCAGACCACTGCAAACAAGGATTATCTCCCCCTGTCCAGATATTTAAAACTGTAGCTACATATTTATCCTGCCTGGCTGATCCACCCCCTCTAATTTTTGTGGCAGAATGAACAAGTTGGAAATGAAGAAAGAAATATCTTGAAGTCAGACGATACCCAAGAAAATATCATCTAAATGTTCAGCAGCTGCGAGAAAAGCAAATACCGTGCTAAAGATTGTTAGGCAAGGAATTCAAAATAAAAATAGAGTGTTGTAAATCCAAGTCTATGGTATATCGTCATCTGGGATGCTATTTAGAGTTCTAGGCACATTGAAGAAAGAAAACAATTGGCTCAAATACCCTTCCTACAAGAAAAGCCAAGAATGATTAGAACAATCTAGTTTTGGGAGAGGGGGCGTGGGGAAAGGATCACAAGTAGAACATGACTGACAAAATCATGCATAGCACAGAGATAGCTGACGGGGCCAGTTTTATTCCTTCCCACAAAGCAAAGCACTTCACGCTGTGGCTGTCTTCACACTTGCCAAACTTGTTCCAAGATAGTCAGGGCTAAGATGGATGACTTTTTGCCAATGCCAATTACTAGGGGAATCAACAATGAGAATGTCCCTATCCTTGCTGAAATGCCAAGGGGCACATTTTTGGCTACTGAAAGAAACGAAAAGCTAAAATGAAATGGGCCTTGGCCTAATCCAGCAAGATTGAATTTATTTATCTATTCATCTATTAAATTTAGATACTGACCATCTCACTAACCAAATGACTTTAAAAAAAACTTTATTAACTTATTACATTAGAAAAGGACAAAACAAAACATCAAACTCACAAATACAAAACATTAAAATATTAAAAGTATATTATTCCTTAACGACTACCTGTGGTGATCTTTACATAGCAATCCTATATACCTTCTAACAAATAGTAACTTANATCCTTATCCTATCTCCTATCTAACCAATTATACCATTGTTATTTAAAAAAAAAAACCCGAGAAGGTGGACAATGGAAACTCAATTGTTAAAAAGTGAGGAATTTACGAGAAAAGTTAAGGAAGAATTAGCTTTTTATTTTAAAGAAAACAATAATGTAGATACATCCATCCAAAATTTATGGGATGCCATGAAAGCCGTCATACAAGGAATTATAAGATCTTACTCGGCCCAAAAAAATAAAGAAAAACATGCTCAACAAAATAAAATATATCAAAAAATTAAGGAAATAGAAGTCGAACTACAAGACTTTCCACAAAATTTTAAAATACAAGAACAACTGATTTTATATAAGCATAAAATTAATTTGGCCGAGCAGGAAGAATTAATTAGAAACCTGAAGACAACAAAACAAATATATTTTGAGCAAGCGAACAAACCAAGTAGATGGCTTTCTTATAAGCTTAAAAAAG
>AZIM01000850.1:408627-424901 GCA_000516915.1 Ophiophagus hannah
CATTTGCACTACTCAGGTGACCCTGACAACAAAGATAAACCTCCAAGTGGCCTTACCGACTTGCTAAAAGAATGCAAATAACAAGCTTTCTGCAAGGAGTAGAAAACCTTCCATTCCCCAACATCCAGTTAAGAGCTGAAGAAGCTTCTTGGATGAGAAGCAAAACATCTTCAAAGAAAAAACAAAGTCCACTTGTCTCTTGAAAAAGCACCTTTGGGACAGCCTCAAGTGTTACCAAAACCATCTTAAACATATTTTGTAGACTGCCTAGAGAGGGCTGTAAAGCCCTGTGAAGCGGTATATAAGTTTAAGTGCTATTGCTTTCTCCAGATTACTAAGCATGCTATTGCCCTTACCCTACTGACTAGGACGTATATACAATGTACTAACAAATACTTAGAATGCATTTCTAAAGGCAATATATAAAGATAAACAGTTTAAGGACAGGGGAAAAGAAAGGATGGTTAGCACAGATATGGAAAGCTAGTGTGTATCTGTATGTTATAGTTCGAAAGCATGCACATGCAAGTAGATAGATACCACTTCAGCGGGAAATAAGTGTTTTGTATGTGTTGGTGTATAGTCATGCCAGTCATATGACCACAAAAGTTTCTTCAGACAATGCTGGTTCCTTAACTAGGAAATGGAAATTAGTAGTGCCCTCTGGAGTAGGACATGACTGGACAAGGAAAATCTTTACCTTTTATGAACTAATTTTATCTATATTTCCTTTTTTATGTCATACTTTTAATTTCTTTGTCTAATTACATCTTACATCTTTTCTATGTTCTGCCTGAGATAAATAATATGATGTATCTGTAGGTAAACATAATTTTAAATAGCCAGTTGTAAAATAGAAAGTTTAGGTTAAAATTTATGTTAGGTATTTGGAAACATCTTTCCATTTGCTTTTTAAGATTACTGTTAGTTGCAGTGCATTTAAAATCTGCTGAAATTCAGTCATTACTAAAATGACAGAATTTCATATCAAAGGGCACCATTAACTTTATGTGTTAAAATTTTCATCAATGGTAGGAATTTCATTCGGGGGAGGGGAGGGGGAAGAAATCCAGTACCTTCAATATTTGCCTTCTAATATCAAGAGAAACCTCCATTTCCAATTAATTGATATGGTTAGTAATGGTGATATTTGTAAGATAAGAGGTTACCAGTCACTGGGGGGAAAATTAATCCCACTAGTTATTAGATTTGGCATCAGAGTCCAATTACAATACCAAGTGCTACTAAAGTTGACAGTAATATCTTTAAGCTTTTAATACAATGGGGGTAATTCAGTCTCATTTCCTTAAACTTCACTCCTATTAAAAGTACACAGAATATGATCTTAAGTATAGCTATAAGAAAGGAAGGAACTATCAAACACATGGTCTACTAGGAAGAGTGTATTCCCCAAGCAGAAACAGCAAATATTGCATAACTTTTAAAACATATTTATCCCTACAGGAACCCCCTTCAGTCAAATAGTGATTTTTATTTTACTAATTTATTTAGCTTTTGAGATGTTAATGTGCCTTAATAAAGTACAAGTGTTAATTTGCCAAAATTAAAGCAGAGAAAATTGTAGAAGCTATTTATATCATTCTCAGAGGAAGCAATATGTCTGAAGCTTTCATTTTTTTTAATTGAAAGGCCAGGAGGGGGGAGGGGCTCTTATTGGTCACCTTCAAAGCAAGGTGGCTGCTTTTGTTCCCCAACCAGCTTATTTTTACAGAAATTATTTCAGTTCCTGTTTTTTTAAAAATGTTCCTCCAACATAGTGAAGAAAAGTCCCATTTGACCAAATGATATAAATTATATATTTGGCTGATATATAGGTGCTCTTTTAAGACATTTTGTAATAATAAATTTTGATTAACCTACCAAATTCCTAAAAATCACAAAACTAATTTAGGTTTCTGAAGTGTATCAATTAAAAATCATCATTGCCTTAGCTTGGTCTACAGAGCACAAAAATATTTTTCATAGCTTCATTAAGTTGTTACTTATCCTATAATGGAAAACGTTAAACTGAATTATTACAAGTTTTATTAAAATGCAAGTATGAAATAACTGAACAAAATTTAGAACCTTATCCTGCACTAAAGTTATATAGAATGTAAGAGGATAAAGTATAACCCTATCCTCTAGGTTTCTGACCAACATCTGTTGACTTTAAAAAAGCATCTACTTATTTCTACTCATGATTAGCAAACTTTTTATAATTAAAACTCCTGGAAAAAATTAAGTGTAGAGTTGTATGCAGTCTTCTATTAATATTCAAATGCATACTGTATGTACATAAACACTTGCAGGCTATCACTTTCTCAGCAAATTTCTGGGTTTGGATATATTCACTGCAAGAATGTAGTCTGTCCAGGAACACCTAGTCTTTGACAGAAATCCTGCTTCATATAATGCAATTATACTAATTAGAATTTACTAAGTGGAACAATACTGTTCAACGGATGTGAGAAGTGGTAACTTGAGGATATTATGACCTTCAAAAGAAAGCAAAAATAGGAAACAAGGCTACAAGCAGCAAACTATAAAACAGCCATAACAAACAACATTTTGTAAGTATTTGCAATGGCTATAATTTTATAGAATTATTTTTCAAGTATATAAAATATAAATCAATAAATTCCATAAAGCACAGCAGAGATAATATACATGCAAAATCTTTTTACAGCTGAGGGCAATGGTGAAAAGTGGGTAGGGATAAGGTAAGTTTGATTTAACTAAATTTAAATTTATGTACTAAAGACAATCAAATCAAAATTTTATTATGGTCTAGCATAAAGAAAATTAATGTCATTATCTCCCATTTATTTGTTTTTTTATATCAAGAAGGGAGACAAAACATTGAAGTTACAGCATTAATTTTAATTCCAGTTCATTTAGCAGTGTTTTTCCAATATCATTCGCTGAAAAATAACAGAAAACAACAAAACTTACCTGAAGCTCTTTCATGTTCTACAAGGTTTGTGTAAAGGTTAAATATCTGTTCCTGGACTTTGCAAACAGATCTTTTAATTTTTTCCCGTCGGGTCACCATGTAAGTGAGGTTCCGTACCTAGAAATATTGAAAATATTGCTAATATGAGGAATGCATAAAAGAAAGTTTAAGATTATTTTGAAGTTATTTGAAAAAAATAGTGGCCCATCTGGAAACCTCTTTATAGTGAGAAAAAGAAAAATAATTAAGTAAAGAAGTATCTTGGATGAAAAGCTAAACATTTTAAAGGAAAAAACCCAAGAAAGTCCAGTTGCCTTTTGAAAAACACCTTTAACCATGACCTGGATGACTGAGAATCTCCATAGATCTTAGAAAAAAGATCCTTTATTAAAAGGATTAAAAAGAGAAAGATTATATAACTTGGATAGAAAACCTTAAGACAGCATTAATGGCCTTCTATTAAAAATGATACCTTATGAATTCAGCCCTTTCAATCTGGAGCCTGAGTCTACCCTAATTGCACAGATGTTCAAAGTTACTCAACAGCTAAGACAAAGCATAAACACAGAAAAAACAAATCTATTTTACTTTCTGCATTTCAGTTTGAAGACTTAATATATATATTTTAAAAAGCTCTTCCTGAAAGCAGGTGTGCAGTATTCAGATTCAAGGCTAGAAACTTGTTTTTGAACCTGGCATAAATATCCTTGGTTCTATCTACCAGCTGAACCTTAAAGAAACTGCAAATTTTTCTAGTCTCAACACTGTAATCAGTCGGCTCCAGAAAATAGGCATTTTTGTTCAGAGTTAAGGAGACCTAGAGGAACAATAAGCATGCCTGCAGCACATCTAAAGCACCTTCTTGTTTGAATAATGCACACCTCTACGATCAGCAATCAGCTTTCATACCAATTTCATCTTCTAAGCAATGAAAGGAAGTTATCCAGGAAGGCTGCATAATGATTACCAAAGTTTCACAGTCACATTCATTCCAGTAGCTCCTTCTAATCACAGAAGCCCTCAGTGAAGGGTAAGAGCCATGTTTGAAAAAGAATTGAGGCATTACATTATGCAATGCAATCCTCCAAGAACAAACCTCAAAACATCTGAGTCCCTCAGACTGGAAAAGTACTGTATGTCCCAATTTTGCTTTCAAATTAAAAGTGAGATACATTCAGTATTTTGCAAAATTATCTTACAATTATTAATGAATTTCTTCAATCTGGCATTTTATAATTAGGGAATCCTGAATGTATATCAGTACATTGCACATATTTTCTAATTAATGGAATACAGACAGATGTTATGTTGGATGTTTAAATAGTCTCTAGATTAGAAATCCTAGCTTGCACAGAACAGCAAGGATAACTTACTAAAAGTAGAATCTGATTGGACTTGTGGCACACCAGCCATAATGCACCTAAATTGTACTATCTTTACCACTAGCAGAGAATATTGTATGTTGCATGGGTATAACTAAACCAGGTAACCAACAACCTGGGTAGATGGACAACTGTAACTTGAAATCTAAGAGGAGTAAATGGGGGGGTGGGGGGTGGAGTCTAATAAGTGGGGAAAACTTAATTGAAGAATGCTATGTATAAATGTGCCTCTTTTCTGCTTTGTTATACAAAAATGAAAGTTATGGATATTAGGAGAAACATACAAGTTGAATCTGGTGAAAATGGACTACTGACAAAATAGCTCTTAAAGTAAGATATAGGGTCAAGAACGAAAGGAAGAATGCACTGAATTTGTTGATAAGACTAAGAAGACTGAGGGGGTTGTGCTGAGTTGCTGAGAAGAAAAAAGTTTAGAAGTTACCGTATTTTTCAGAGCATAAGACATACTTTTTCCACTCCCAAAAGCCCATGTGCCCCGTTATCCACCCATTCTGATCCCTGCCGCCCAGAACGGGTGGAAAATAGGGCGAAAACAGGGTGTGTGGTAGCTGAAAATGGGATGCAGAGGCCGAAAATGGAGCACGCAGAGGCAGCAATAGGCTATGGCAATCCCTGCAGCATGAAACAGCTGATCCTAGGGAGGACGATCCAACCAACAATCAGCTGCTTGTGCTAATCAGGCTGTGCTGAAATTGAAATTGAAACAGGCTGTTTGCTGCAAAGGAGGTAAATTGCTGGGATGTAGAGGCAATTTTTTTTTCTTGTTTTCCTGCCCAAAAGCTAGGTGTGCTTATACTTCGGAGCATCTTATACTCCAAAAAATACAGTAAATGACCAACAACCTACTAAGCAATATTTGAATATGATTTAAGCAAGGATGGTTTATAAGACTAGAAATGTATTTTCATTTATTTATTTATTTACATCCTACCTTTATTGTTTTTATAAATGACTCATTTGGGCTAACATATCTAAGGTATGGAGAAAAGGTACTGATCTAGATTTAGGTCACTATTTTCTTACCACATGCCTTTAATTTCTTTCATTTATTGTTTTTAACCCCTTATCTGGACTCTGCATCTTGTTGCTTCACTCAAACGGGAATAGCTTGATGGCGATATATAATTAATGATTATTTTTAACATTTTCCTATTGCTTTATTTTTAAGGAATCTATGTATTATTTTATTTGATACGAATCTCAGTGATATTCATGGAAATATATATACCTTATACGAATGCTATAATTGCAAATAGCAATGGTACATGTTTAAAAAATTCTTATTCCCTATCTATCTGAATGGGACCCATGCTTCTATATTTCCAGATTGAAGTCCAAACAGAATCATATGCGTGGATCAAATATCAGATGCACAGACCATAAGAAGTTACTTTAATCAATGTATGGCATAAGGAATATTACATTTAGATCTGTGTTCTACCTTTCTTCAAGAACATAGTAGCTTACCCTCTCCAAATCTTGCCGGAGGTGAGTGAAAAGCTGTAGTCGCCTGAACAGAACATCCTGTTCCCGTTTGGCTAGATTGTCCTCTTCATCTTTCTTTGGAGTGATCAAAGGTTTGTTGAAGTTTGATTTTCTCTTCAATTTCCAATACTGATACAGGAATTCTACAGTGTCCTCTGGAAGTTGCAGAGCTTGAGCCACTTCTGAAGCATTAACAAAGGCATAAAACCCATCCTCCAGTTGCTGGAGTTTCTGCTTTCGAATACTGACTCGATGAGCTTCCTCCTGATTTTGAGCTAGGCTATCATATGGTTCTAAGTGGCCCAGAGAATGATCATGTGCCCCATTCTCGTTTTCCTGGCCAGTTAATTCATTGAGGTTTTCCTCATCTGACTTCTTAGTAGAACTGTGCTTCGGACAATAGGATTTGAATTTGACTTCATCATTGTCAGCCAGAATAGTCTTCATCTCCAAACCGCGGTCAAATGCACAAGTGACATGAAAGGCTGTGCGGCAGTTTTTTACTGAACACTGCAGAAAAAAAATACAAATTTTAAGTATTTAAATATGTAGTAAAGATTGTAAACCCTATAGGGCTCCCCTAGATCCAAGATTTGGATGTCATAGAAGAATATTAGAACAGCAATTCAGAATTTGGCCTAGAGCCTATATTGTCAAGTGTTATCTGCTCTATAATCAGGAAGCTCAAAACATGAAGAGGAAGTGACAATGGCTGATTCATGAGTCACTATATAATTATCAAGAGAGTGATAGCTTAACTTGTACAGGTAGTCATTGACTTATGACCCAGTCGCTTACTAACTATTCAAAGTTATGATGAACCTCCCCAGGGTACTTAGGATCTGGCTACAAAGTTCTGAGCCCGCCCCCCTGCAGTCATGTGACCGCATTTCAAGTGTTCAGTATCTGGCCTGCCTTTACAACCATTTGCAGTATCCTGCAGTTACATGACTGTCTTACAATGGTTTTGCCAAAAACTGGCATTTACTTCCAGTATTCGGCAAAAATGACTCATAGCGAACAATTTAACAACTGTGGTGTTTGCTTTATGACAACTGCAAAAAGGTTGTAAAAACATGGGTGACTCATTTTACAACTGTCATGACTTACAACCATAAGAGCAGATTTCACTAGTTGTAAGTTGAGGACTACTTGTAATGAATTTGTCCATTACTTTTATCAACCCTAGCCAATGTCTACCTTTGTGAAAATAATCAATAATTATATATAAAAGCAATCAAATTGCTAATGTAATACTGTAAACTAAAGAAATTTGGCCATAGCGTATCATGGCAGTATAACCAAGTATCTCTTGGTTGTAACAGACAGTATAACTAAGTATTTTTATTTCCCACTCACAAGGTGCACTGGGATTGTGTTGGCGTAATATAAGGTGATTTGTAAGTCTAGGATGAGGATCAACACGTTTACTCCCCCACAGTTATGAATATGCAGCACTGTGAATCCACAGCCAGAAAGGAACTGAAAGCCGCATCATTTTCTAGGCTTGCTTAGTAGCCATGTGACTCAAGAAAGCAGTACATTTTAAGGAAGCAGCAAGAGTGAGACCACATGTACACTGAAAAACCTCTCTTGGTTTTTGATTCAAAATGCTACACATCCCTTGTAATGCCATACTTTACCTACATCAGGATATACTTGTTTCACTGGAGTGTGGCTAATAACATCATTGAAGTCTTCTTAAAATATTAGAAATGCCACAGTGATTACCAAGGCTATTAACTATTAACAGAAATAAGCTTGATGGCTTAAAAGAGATTCAGTAGGTTATTTTAAGCAGCCTATCTTGATAATTTGTAAATATGGAATGGTTTGAATTCATCTATTTATTGAAACCTCATTTTTCAATGCAATTATCAGAAGTTTAAAAGGATAAATGATATTCATGATTTATGATAGACAGACAAACACAAAAACACAAACAGATGACAGATATGATAGAATAAATAAAAACAAAAACAATAGGAAAAAACTAGCCATCAAGAACTATCAGAAATTTAGTGGAAAAATTGGATGCTTGAAATGCTATTCCTTCAAGAATATTAACCAAAAATACAATGCAGATAATTTTTTCTCCCTGCCATGTAACTAAAAACGCAGAGAACAAATACAGGTCTATTAAAACTTAACATTTATTAATTAATATACTGGGCATCTAATTATATGTCTGTGAGTCATATTTGGCACATTTATTTTAAATTTCCTTTGGAAGGACACTACTAAACAAAGCCTTTGGCAAAGCACTTGAAAATCTGTGTTGAATTCAATGTCAAATCTCTGGCATATCAATGATTTAGAAAAGCAATGTAGGGGGCAGCATAATGTAAACACATACAGCAATTCTAACCCATATCGTTATCCGCAGCCAAATTATATCTTCTTAGTAACTATGGGCAATTCACTTTAAAACATTCACAATTTTCTCTGTATGAAAAGACAGGGAATAGTGATCATTTTTATTTGTACATTTTTCTCTGAATAAAAGTTGTGGTCACCCAGTGTTTAACTCAGAAGTCGCTTACTGTATACTCTCTCTGTAAATAGGTTAGCTCAATGTTCTGATTAGCCGTACTATTGTGTTTAGAAATAAAATGTTAATGTTCTAATATCCAAGTGCTGCAGAGCAATTCCTGTGTACTAATACATATTTCATGCATAAACATAGAAGAAATGCTAACTGAACAGTGAGTTAGAATGTACAGTCTTTTTAAAGCGATAAATCCATCACAGTAAATAAGACTACCATTCTCTATGTAGAAAGCAGAAGCGTTAATTTGGGGAAAGCAGAATTTATAACTGTGAGACCCTCCTCCCATCATCATTCATGTCTTAATTACTTCCCTAATAAGACAGTTATATAAATCAATAAATGTATGAGAGAGACTGGCAGAGTCAGGGGGAACTGACAAGTGGGAATCAATTTAGAATGTCTACATAGTCACAAGAGAATGAAGTCCAACCCCCACCCCACCCCTTGAATGCCACAGAACTTTATCTCGTTTTACCCAGGTGCAAACCAGTAGATCTGAGAAGATTCCTGTACATAGGCTTGAACGATAAATCAGTAATTTGGAACCTTTCGCTGTGTGGACCTGATTGCACCTGACATTAATCTTCTCAGACTCCCAGTCTTTTTCCCCAAACAGCAATGGCAACTATCGTGATGGCAACTAAAGCCCCAAGCAGAAGAACTTTCTGATGAAGGAGTAATGGATGCTGTGCTTTTTGGGTTAGGATAAATTAGAGAATGAAGTGTGCAATTTGACAAGAGTGCTTCAACTGGTGCAACAGATGCAGAATCTGGCACAGCCACCACCACCGATTGCTCTGACACCAGCAGTCCAGCCAGTGTTGCAAGAAGCCTTGGGTGTTTTAGCAGAAAAACTTGGAGGAAAATCAGAAAAGATCAGAACTTTCATAGCTCAGGGAGAGTTCTATATAGGAATTAAAGGCAAAGAATTCCCAACTGAGTGCTATTCACAGGTGTCTTTTGTACTGATTTGTACTGTAACTGTACTGCTAGCAGTTCAATGGGCATTTCTGATCACTGAAGGCAATGATCTGATTATAGTCAATTACCAGACTTTATGGACAACTCAGAGATCTGATAAGAGGAGTAATAGAGACCCACCAGATCCAGAAGCTTAAACATGATAATAGAAGGGTCGGCCTGAATTCAAATTAATCACTGCAGAGCTAGATGAGAACAAAACAGCTCTAATTTCTCAGTATAGACAAGGACGGAACGCTCAAATCGGCACTAAGCTCATATGGCAAGGAGTGCCACAGAATCTAGACCAAACCTACCACCTTTTCTGTGATCACTGACTCTCATCTGGAAGAGATTCAAAGCCCGTTTGGGCAGCAGATAGAGCTCACTATTCAACCTTCCCCCCATTGATACTCATGGGAACCAAGTTGGGGAGAAGAGGAACCTCTGCAATTAGCACAGAGATTCAGCACTCTGTTTTTACTGTAGAGAATCTGGGCATATAGTAAGAACATACCTGACCAGAGACTCCAGAAGAAAGGAAAGGCCTCCTGGCTAGGATGGGGGAGTGTGCCACACTGAGCGCAGAGTCCAAGCTCAGGGAAACAACAACAGGCCCTCTCTCAAGAGCTCACAGGAGGGGCTATTCAATCACTAAAGAGAGCTCAATATATCTAAATCAAGGTATGTTGCTCTGTTACTTTGATTTTATCACACAGGCAAGAATATTTGAAAGAGCCACTTCACCATCCTTCTGTATTAGGCAGGGTAATTGGGGGACCTCTCATAGTTGCTCATGCTTTTCCTAAGTGGATAGCTGTAAAAATCACTAAACTTTTCAGAACAACATTTTGATATTTTCCAGATCTTGTCAAAATCCTAAACATAAAATGCACTTGATCTCATTCTTAGAACAAACTCCTCTTAATTTCTACTTCAGTCTAAAGCTGCTACAATAGGAATTAATCTGTTTCCTTGATGATCATGCATATTTATTCAGAATTTTGAATCCTACTAGAAATCTCATTCAACTAAAAAGCATAACCTTGGGCAACACAGTTTGATGGAATAATATATTAGTGATCTCCTAACCATTTGCTCTCTCTAGTCTGAAAATCAAATACAATTTGACAAATACATTAACTATGTGGTATTTATGTTATCACTAATAATTAATCTGCTAGATAGCAATGTTGCTCTAAATGAACCACAAACAACAGACAGGCTTCTGAAGACCATTTTCAGAAATTGAAATTAAAACAACCCTGGCCAAAACAAACAAAAACAATGGCTATCTGAAATGAATCAGTGAATGCCTAGTTTTCACTGAACTTGCTCAATTAGAAATGTAGCAAAGTGCTCAGTATTTCTCATTTAACATTCAGTTACACTAGTTTATTTTTTTTAAAGAAATCCATTCATCTGTACCTACTAAATTAGATATAGATCAAGTTAAATGTAGCTAAGTAAGCTGCAAATTCAGTGGGTAATGCAAGGAACTCTGAACAAAGACAAGACCAAATGATTTCAAAAGCAAATAATTATGAGAGGCAAATGGTAATAAAAAAAACCTAACAATCAGATGACAAGCATAATTGGCATATAGACAAGAAAACACTGAACAAGCTCCAAGAAGCCAAGAGAAAGAAGATATGACAGTACACAAAACAGTATTTACAAAGAAGAGAAAGCAAGGAGGAGATTGAAAATTATTAAAAATTTTCCTCAGCAAAACAGATGTCAAAGACAATGACAATTTCAAAAGTCATCTTTAAAAAAAGGTTAAATCACGCTTGTGATTTATAACCATCAAAGAGTTCACAGTGAACAGATTTAATAGTATAGGAATAAGATTCTCAAACACAATGCAGACTAGATGTGTATCTAAATAAAAATCCTAAATTAATATTGTAACATTAATGTATGTAATGTCCTAATTGTTGTACATGCACTGCTAATGTCAGTGCTCATTCTATAATTTATTTTATGAAAATAACAAGGATATAACATTTGAAGATCACTATAAAAGTTAGATAAAAAGCTTTGGCCAGGTTTTTGTAATGATTAGTTTTCAGAATACCTAAGAACTGTTTACCTGTATGGATGCCCCAATCTTCTCATTACAAAGACTGCATATCAGGGCCCATCTGCTGCTGGGAATATGAGAGACCTTTGTAATGGGCTCCATCTTTTCTGGGCTACCAATGCTCACCTAAGAATAATTGGAAAAAATAATACATATTTTTTAAAAACCGAATAGCAACTAAAGTATAACTATCCCCTACTTACTGACCTTCAGATTATTCCATCAGACCAATATTTCTAGCCAGTAATATTTCTATTACTTTATCAAATGATATCCCATTAAAAAAAATTCTTAAGGATTGGAAATAAATTGATTTCATTTTTATCCTGCCCTTCCTCCAAAGTTACAGCAATGAACAGAATTCTTCACACATAGAATTTTGGCCTCATAACAAACAGTGATAGTAACTGGCCAAGGATGAAGAATGGAATGTGAGCTGGATAGGAATTTGAACTTATCCTCTGGCCAAATCTAATACAGAAGCCCAAATTAATGTTTGATTAACAAGTTAAGCGAGCAACAGTACCTCTTTTCCCTCATAGTCTTGTATTCGAATGACAAAGAAAAAACATGCTATGATGTGGATTTGCTTTTAACCTGGCCTAAGGGAACCTTTCAAGTTACGTGCAAGATTCTCTTTTTTAATGATGGGATATTCTGGTATTCACTGGAAATGTCATGTTTTTCTTCTAAAACTCTGAGAACGGAAGGAAAAATAAACAATCCAGAACATCCCTGAAATGGTTTGTTTTGCATACAATTATGTATTTCTATATTCCATTAGTTTTCCATTTGCAATTGTTACATAGATTACATTATATTCTTTTTCCTCCTTATAAAAGATGTCAAATAAATCTCTTTCAATCATGGCTCCAAAATCAGAATTGTTCCACTTCCTAACCATGTTCATACACTCTACTAAAACATTAGAAAACTCCTTAATGGCCAGATATGGCTCTACATCTCACTAGCAACCTATTATCCATCCCCTACTATTATATGGTAATGTTCAAATTCAAACTATTTCAAATTCAAAATGCTCCATTTCAAGTCTGAACTTTTTGTTTTGACTGTGAAAGCTGTTTCATATTTGAAAAAGGCTGTTTCAATCATTCTGGAAATGTTCCTAGCTTAAAACAGCTTTACTGGTCTCAGAGTTACACAGTAATCAAATCTGTCTACTTTGGATCCTAAAAGCACTATTTCAAAATCAAAATAATTTTGTGAAGCTCAAAATCAAACATTCTGAATTTCAAAATGGTTTGAACTTGAAATGTTTTCCATACCTCTGACTGCTACCAATCCAAAATCTCAGGAAGCTTACCAACATGTACAGTAATTATATTTCAAGACTGGAACCTGTTAGTGATGCTAGATTATGATTTTCAGGATCCCTCATGATTGACCATGATGTAGATCAGCAACATCTTGAAGTCAACAGGTTACCCTGTACCTCTAATGTCAAGTAAAATGGATTAACAATCTCCTCAATTATTAGGAATGGGCTCCACATTATCAATTTTAACACTGTCTGCTATAACCAGTAGCGCCAATATAACTCCCATTACTAGCCATAAAGCTATATGTATGAACAAATATCTGCCACTCTGAACAAAGACAGAAAAAAAACAACCCTGAAACACCAACCTCTGGGATCCAGAGGGCACAACTAACATGGACCCACTTGGTCCCACTTCGAGTTGGTTTCATGGCTCCACCTTTCTTGGGACACAACAAACATTTTGGCTGGACACCAAGAGCACAGGTTCGGCATAACCAGCTGCCTTCCGGAACTTTTAGGATGCCATAACAGGCCTGAAAAAAGAAGAAAATGTTAGCAGACAGATATAAACAGGACACTTCATTTGTATCAATTTATTGTTAGTAGTTTTTAGTATTTATATATCCAATATCTGAGTTGAGAAACTTAAATTACAAGTGAATATGTGAAGTTGATGAATATTAGTTTATGTGTACAAGAATAAGGCTCATGACAAGAAATTTGAACTCTGCTGATAACACATTTAGGCTAATACTAAGATTGCCTTCATATCTTTGGTTTTATTAGGTTTCCATTTCAGCAAACCTAATAAAGTTTGTTTCTTTTTAAAAATTAAACAAAAAGAAATAATCTAACAAAACAAGCAAAGCCCATTCTCTGGATCATGGCTGAATACTTTTATGAATTCATCATTACCTTGCTGCTAAAATGGCTTCTGAGTAGCTTAACCTCAATGTAGCTGTGGGGTATCAGCTGAATTAAAGCTACTCAAATTTATCTACTGGACCACAGCCAAGATGGCTGTGATGTTAATTGCAGGCATACATTCTCAACCACAAAGAAGCAATTTTTAGTAATCATGGGACTCTGGCCATGTTTATAACTGCTTCTAAGTTCACAAAGCTATGAAATAGACCAAACAATGTGTAATAGAAGGAGCTAAAACAGGAACTGAAGATCTATCCTAGCCAGCTGTGCTGCCAAAGGGAAGGCAGATTGTATATGAATAATAATAATTTCAACTGGAGTTACGCCAACATTTTATTAACTAAAATAAAAGCCTAAAACATATCTGTGTCCCACTTGAAAGCTGAGAATTTTAAAACAACCATAAAGAAACCTGCCCACCCCCGCTAAAAAAAGAGGAAAAAGGAGGTCTTCCAAGAACACAAATACAGCTTTTCTGGACCTGACTGAGAAGGAAAAGGTGCAGCCATGACATTAATTATTCTTCTGGCAAGAGATATGGTGTTCCTAGAGAGGCCATTGCTTCTGATGTTTTAAATCTTTTGTGGTTCAATATAATTTAAAAAGCAGTAAGAATGACTGCCAGTTGATAAAGAATTTTAAATGTATAAAATGCTCAAAATCCTCTCAAACCATAAAAATGCTCTCTTCTCTGGCATAATTTACTGACAAAACCAGCCAATTTAAAAAAAAATAACCCTGGAGAATAAATACACACATAGTATTTCTTCCTTAACAGGAAATAACTCATAGAAATGTTGATTAATATTAATACTGGCCTTGGACCAGTCACTTTTTCTCAGTCCAACCCACCTCACAGGGTTATTGTTGTAGGGAAAACAGAAGGAAGATGTGTTGGATATGTTAGTCACCTTGAATTATTTGTGAAAATAAAGGTGGAATATAAACAAACAAAAATATAGCTATCCACAATTCTTCTTTGAAGAATAAATGTGCAATTTTTAAAAACAGAATTTTGCACGGCGTGGTGGACACTACATTTAAAAGGAAATAGAGTAAAAAAAAGCCAGGACAACATTTAAATGTAACCTACATTGCTCCTATTAATGTAATATTTTTGTTGCATTTACAATTATAGTTGGTGGGGGCTTTCAGTTCAGTTCATTCTCTACATAGAGATGCATAACCTTTTCCAAATGGTGAAGCATATTTCTACTTAGGGAAGAGAAGTCTGAAACTCTTCTCAATGCATAAAAGGAGATAGATCAAAACTCTTATCTCACTTTGGAATGCTTACAAAAAATATGACAAAATAGTAGATTTACATGCAAGAATATGTTGAAGCCAAATGGACAGCAACCTAAGAGGTCAAACATTCAAAATAAAGAAAAAAGAAAAAATACACATGAAACCACACATAAGTCTGCAAATGAAAAAAATGCAACAGTAACACCAACATTCCAAGTAGGATTTGTATAACTGTATTTTCCAACAAAATGCTACTAAAATTTCATAGTTAGTAACTCAAAATTCTGAAGACAAAACACTGGTCACTAAGCCTCACACAGCACTTATGGAACTTTTAATAGCGATGAATAAAAGGCAACATCCATTCCTAGTGATTTCATGAAGAGTTTCTTGTGATTTTCTTGTCAACAAGAAGCAGTTTTCCACTGCCTTCTTCTGCAATGTGATAGTCCTCTATTTATAAACATTCATTTATCAACTGTTTGAAATTACAATGGCACTGAATAATGTGGCTTATGATCCATCCTCACACTTACGATTGTTGCAGGATCAAAATTTGAGCACCTGTCAATTGTCACGATTTGTTTAACAAAGCAAATCATGGCAAAAAAAGATTGTAAAATTGGGCACAACTCATTTCATGACACCTTGATTAGCAACTAAGATTCTGGTCCCAATTGTGGTTGTTAAGGACCAGAATCTCAGGTTGTCAAGGACTATTCTATAATATATCTATATTTACTGTTCTGTTTTACAAACATAGTATTTTATAGAAATCTTACCACCCAACTACTAATCAAGCAAGATCCTGATTAACGACTAAGCACAGAGAACATCAGCCAAGTGTTACTAGGCCAGTGAGACAATTATCCATACTTAGCTCAGTTATCACTCATTTCCTGTGTCCCTTTGCCTCAATCAATAAATTTCATTGTAAACTCTCAAACAACTTCAACATGCTTAGAATGTGCAAAATCCTTATTGCCTCATCGCAGTGAAATTATACTAGTTCCAATATTATTGTGGTACATGGTACTATACCTGATGAACACAAATATTGCATTTGTCACAGAACACCATCTCATTGCCATCTTCACCATCTGGAGACTGGCAAACGTCACAGACAACATCCTCATCATACTCGATGCCAAGACCTTCTTCAGTCTCGATAGCATGATTCATATTGTCATAACACCGTTGCTCAAATTCTTCCATGATCCTCTCCATGGTGTATTCATCTAATTCAGGCATCCCTGGTTAATTTATATAAATATATTTAGTTCTCATGTTCATGTTCTTTTTTACTTACCATCTAAGTTTAGCAATATAAACAATCAATGAAATCAAAATGGAAAGGAAAGGAAAGGAAAGGAAAG
>AZIM01000850.1:434965-464811 GCA_000516915.1 Ophiophagus hannah
TTCTATTCTATTCTATTCTATTCTAATTGAGGTCATAAGTTGAGAACTACCTGTATTTACCTACAATGACTTTTCAATACAAATATTGCTATCAACAGAGATGTTTTGAATCAATACGTTTTAAAAGCTGTAATATCATCTACCATTCAGATGCACAATTCTCCAACCTTGGCTCAAAATTTTGCTTTGGACCAGAGTGCATTTAAAAGTAGTAGTGTACACTGGATAATGTAAGATTCAATCAGCTACAAAGAAGCAGAGATGGAATCCTCACTATGCCATGTATCCAAACAGGAGTATACATCTGTATCAAATGGACCTCAACTTATGACCATTTGTTCAGTGAATGTTTGAAGTTACGGAGGCACTAAATGAAGGGACTTATGACTTGTCCCTGAGGATACACCTGCTTCAGTGCCCCTATGGTCACATTACAAAAATTTGGGTGCCTGGCAACCTGCCCACACTTATGAACATAGCAGCATCTTCTCCATCTACACCAGTGATGGCTAACCTTTTCATTGTTGTGTGCCGCCCGTGCATGCGTGCCTGCACCCATAATGCAATGCGCATGGGACACCCCCGCCCTCCTGCGCATGCAACACCCCTGCACATGCCCCATGCATGCACGTGTCTCCCATGTTCCCCCCCCACTCATGCGCAGCAGATACCCAACAATCAGCTGGCTGGCGGGAGGTGTGCATGCATGCGCAGTGGACCTGATCCAGGGTGACAGCTCATGTGCCAGCAGAGATGGCTCTGTGTGCCACTTTTGGCACGCGTGCCATAGGTTCGCCATCACGCACCTATACTCTTCTAACTTCCTACATTCTGCTGCCCCTGCTGTCCTTCACATCTTCTTATGCTACTGATATCTGCTACAGATCAAGCATGCCCAGCCAGGTCCTTTGCAAGTCAGTTGTGGGTCACACAAGGGTTTCTTCCCAAAGTTGCACACAGCAATTTCCTGTGGAGAAGATGGTCTTATGTGGCCAGCTGCCTTGTGAAGGGCAAGGGAGGATATACCTCATCAGCAATAGGAACAAGAGGATAGCAAAAGTCAACATAGGGCAGCAAGCCCTCGGAGTGCAGGGTGGTGAGGTTGACTGCAGCTGGGTTGTATCTTCCCAGGGCAGATGTGGCTTTGTGTCACACTGCTGCGCTGGCTGCCATCTTGTGCCAAGGTGCTTGGCTAAGTCTTCCTGGAGTGTCTATGGCTTTGCACTGTGACCACAAAATATTACAAAGTTAACAAGAATAATTCAAGAGCAGCATTCCATCCACAACCTGTGATTTAACTATCTGCTGAATGCCATGGGTTACATGGAGATATTCACCAAGAGTTTTAAAATATGCTGGGACAGGGTGAAATAGATATTAAATAAATTTGCTATAGAGAAACTAGATCAGTTCATGCAATGACAGCAAGGATCACTTACAGATCAACTGCTTTCAAAGAAATGAGCTCTTACTTAAAAGCAATCTGTTCAAGAATGGGGAGAGAGACAAGAGCAGCAAAAACACTGCTTATTTGGCTGAAATAACTGAAACCACATATCATGGAATGAATGTCAATGCTTCAACTGACAGGTTCAAAACAAATGCTCTAAAAATGATTCTATACATTTTACAAATACTGCTGGTGGTAATGTGAATATGTTTCACACATCCTGACTCATAAATTAATCCATCTTGCAATTCTGAATGATCTGAATCATTCGTCTTTCATTTACAAGCATTATGTACATTTTATTTACAGGTTGCTTAATTCATCTGGATTAACACCAACATTATAAATAAAGATTTTACTGGTTAGGCTTCATCCAGAATAAGGGTATTACATCCAAACAGGAATATCTAAGTAATTTAAGATTGATTTGTCCAACTTGGTGTCTCCCAGTTGTCACTGCAATTGAACCTTTAGAGCTACCCAGAGCTGACTGGAATCAAGTGGCATCAGAATTGAATAAATAGTAATCACAATAATAATTCCATTCTGGAACTTAGTTTCTGGGACTGAAACTTCAAGAACTGGCTATACATTCTGAGGGTCACATTCTGGGAAAGACTGATTTAAGATTCCACATTTCCCATCACCCACAATCAAATTCAAAGGATGGGCAGAGGCACGAAAAACCTCTCACATGGCACCTATTAAATAGGGTAGCTCCTTCTCTAAGTTGGAGTAGGGAACAGTCCCTAAAAACATTCTTGAAATCACTTTGAAAATAAGTGTATATGTGTGTGCATGTTGTGTTTATTTCTGTGGGCATACGTGTGTGTTTGTACAGTATGAATGTGTGTGTGTGTGTGTGTGTGTGTGCGCGCTTGCCTAGTAAACAAAAAGATATCCAGACAGAAGTATATGCCAGACATTCAAGACATTTATATATGTATTGATTTTGACTAGCTCAGGGAAAAACACCACACACTGTGAGTATTTCTGCACCTGAACATTGTGAAGAGTTGGCTACAAGACAAAAGAGAATTTAATGGAACATCAAGGATATAATTTCCGAGAATCAACAATCTGACTACTATTCCTGCTGTTCTGCAGATGCAATCAGCATGCCTAGCGACAATCATGTAAAATTACTATATCTAAGCAGTGAATGATACACAACTCTTCATCTATCACTTTTAAGAATGGATGCCTAATAAGCTTGTTTTTCTCTTCTATTTTCATCACTTTTTTTTCCTCTTTCACACTGCATCTTTTATAGATGACAGCCTAGTTTGCTGTTAATCTTATGCTGTTTTTTGGGACTCTTTTCAGCTGAAGAACAAGATAAAACACACTGATTAATTAAATATAGAGAACTTTGCAAGTAAGATTTTTGCAGTTAATCCACTGAAACAAGGCTCAATATAAATCATAGAGAACACATGCATGTACATAAAAAAGGAAAGAAAAGGGAAAACTCTAATTAGAATTAGAAGAATACATTACGACAACTCTATCTTAGGACAGCTCTTTTTCCAGCATAAACGCTCCATCAATAATAAATGTCCAATCTGTTTTGCTAAATAACCACCTGCCACAACCTGTAATGGCAACAGTGACCTTTATATAAGTAATACAGAATAAAAGTTAAGAGGGGTGGATGTCAAGACCCAAAACATAATTTATTTCAGTAACACCCAACTAAGTAAATATTCATATTTTCTACTCTGATACTCAAGGAACGTGACCATTTGTATTTCTTATACCAGTTTTCCTGTTACCAAATCCACTATGAAAGGGCAAAACAAATTCCTATTTCCTGCTTTTCTGCAGGAAAAAATGCACAACAAACATTTAACAAGACAAATGCATCTAATTTCACTTCGCTTAAACAAAAGTTCTTATTTATCAATCTGCTATAAAGATTAACAACATACAGAAAACACTCCTAAATAACATTTCCACTCTTTACCAACAAATTGGGGAAGGGGGGAAAAAAAGAAAAGA
This sequence comes from Ophiophagus hannah, assembly GCA_000516915.1. Lineage (NCBI taxonomy): Eukaryota > Metazoa > Chordata > Lepidosauria > Squamata > Elapidae > Ophiophagus > Ophiophagus hannah. Next base: position 438,417 of record AZIM01000850.1, read on the forward strand.
AAGGAAAAGAAAGGAAAAGAAAAGAAAAGAAAAGAAAACAGAAAATTGGGTTGGTGCTAAACCAATCCAATATTCATGGCTAAATAACTAACTTGATGCTGGCAGGGACTGTGGCAGCAGCTGAGCTCCCTGATCTCCTGGCCAGAAGAAAGGTTGCTGGGTGCCAGCTGAGATGGAGCGGAAAAGGAAAGAAAAAGAAGTATTAGGAAAAAAGATACATCTGTATTTCAGCAAGATGCCATGATAGATATCAAAGTAATACCTCTGATGGTTTTCGGTCTTTACTCTTAGAGCATGAACTCCTCTGAGGCTGAGATCTAGAATGCTGGGACCAGGTTGATAAGCCTAGAAAACAGAAAGCAATATAGATGAGAATTTACATACTCCAAATCCATACAAGATATTTAAACCGAATTTCAGTGAGTAAGAGTTTGTTTTTCATCTTCTAATAATGGACTTGTGTACTGTTGGGTAATCCTGTCAAAATTACAGTTTTGATTTTGAGAAAAAAAATTAAAGCATGAAAATTCTACAAACATTAATTTTCCTTAAATTACAATGCTGATTTATGCATTAACTTAGATACGTCTTATAGAAGTTACAATTATTTATATTTATGCAGTATGAACCCAAACAATACTGAATAAAAATTGAAAATCAATCAATCAGTTTCTTGCCTGTTTCCAGGTTGCATTAATTCTTCTGGGATTACGCTATAAACAGTTCCAAATGTTAACTTCATGAATGCCAAAAGAAAAAGAAAAACATTCCATGCAAAATTACAAAATAATGAAATACTGAACAATCCTTATCATTAAAAACTCAAAAATACCAAAATAAAACAATAAAAAAACAGTAAAAACAAGAATACTAATGCTTCGGAACTACTTTTATAAAAGAAATTAATTTACCATCTTCTGTATAGATATTATTATAAAGAAATTTTATTTTCTTAATTAACTTATTTCATAGTTAATTAAATGTTCTAAATCTAATGGTTTACTGAGAAAGGCAAAATTACAGGCACTCATACTGGAGCTTTGTAACACTTAGACATGTCAATACATTGTCCTCTACAAATTGCTGAAGTACAGAAACCCAGAAACCACTGATGACATTGGAACTAAAAATAAAATATTTTTTCACAATCTAGAGCCATAGGATATATATTTGAAGCACCTACCAACCAGGAATACAGGGAGCCCTGGATTTACAACCACAATTAGAACTGGAATCTCAGTCTTTGAGTAAAGCAGATGCCATATAAGTTCTTTACTCATCAAACATAATCCCAGCAATTTCAATTTCAATTGTTAAGTAAACTTCCCATTATTAAACGAAAGAGCTTAATAATAAAAAGATTTCAGTTCTGTGTGGAGTTGAAATGGTTCTGGCAGGCAGCTCCTTGAAAGTGAAAGGACTGCGTGCCAGAGCATTTCAGCTCTGCAAGGACCTGAAATTTTCTCTTATGTCTATTTTTTTTGCTTTCAAATGTTCCTACAACCCATTAAAGGATATCCCCTTCCCTCCATGCACAGAGCAGAAATTTTTCATAGGACAGCAGGAATGAAGCTGAAATCTTCAAGAACTCCTGCAACTTAATGAAGGATTTCAGCTCTCCTCCATCCTCTCTGCTCTCTACTGGCTTTTCCATGACTTTCTGAGGAAGCTGATGGAAAAGACCACAAATGGCCGTCACATGGTTGTATCAGACATGGCATCACATAGTCAAAAATATGAACAAGTTGGCCCATGCCCAAAATGTGATCAAATGACCTAACGAAGGAGAACAGCACAATGTTTTTACAATGGCCAGAAGTGCTATAAACACACCCTTGTTGAGGCTATCTTATAACAGTTGTAGGTCAAGAAGAATCAACAATTGCTTGCTGAAAAAAGGCTTTGATTTTTTACATAAGAAGCACTTACTTGAACAATTTGATTTTGAGGAGATTACTAGTAGTAGTCCTTGATTTACAGCCATTTAGTGACCATTTGAAGTTACAACAGCACAGAAAGAAGTGACTTACGTCTATTTTTCATACCTACAACCAATACAGCATCCCCATGGTCCCATGATCGAAGTCCAGATGCTTGGCAACTGGTTCATATTTATGACAGTTGCAGTACCCCAGGATCATGCCATCACCTTTTGTGACCTTCTAGCAAGCAAAGTCAAAGGGGGAAGCCAGGTTCACTTAACAACTATGTTACTAACTTAACAACTGCAGTGATTCACTTACAACTGTAGCAAGAAAGGTCATAAAATGGCACAAAACTCACTTAACAACTGTCTTCCTCAGCAACAGAAATTTTGGGCTAAGTTGTGGTCATAAGTCAAGGACTAGCTGTAAAACAGGTATCTCCCAAAATGCATTTGCTGACTGGTTAATGAAACTAAAAATATTTATTTCAAGGAACTTCAATCTCATTTAAGTCAAGGAAAATGTTAGAAGCAAATCTATCTTGAGTGAAGAAGATCTTAAAGTCCAAACTTAGTGGAGGAAACACCATCATGGTAATTAATACCCAGGCAAATTCCAGTTATTAGATACCCAGCTGGAATAGTGAACTAGACTCAAGCAGAGCTAAATGACCTGATAGAAAGACCCCAAAAATAATGATAATGAATCGTACTCTTCATCCATGCCACAACATCGACAGACTTACCAAGGAAAACACGTGGCCATGGAATGTTTGTTGCATGTACATTAGATGGTTGAAAAAGTGTTGTAAGAATGCACTGAAGCTAATATATCATGATGCATTACTGAATACTAGAGACCAAACTGGCCTACAAAGAAAGGCCAAATGAAGAAGGGAAAAGTGATATGGCAAGGTAAAGCATTACATGGCTAGAACGTAAAAAAAATATCAGCCAAAGCAGGTAACAAAAAGAACCGGCGATGGCTAAGAGCAAGAAAATTGAATCAAGGGCAGAGGAGCTAAATCTGGCTGAATAAGACCAAGTTTTAAGAACAAATGCATACAAAGACAGAATTGACAAGAAAATAACATGCAACAAATGCCACCTCTGCAAAGAAGCTGAAGTGGGCCATTTAGTTGCCTACTGAAGATTGCATAGACAATAAAATAACAAAGCAACAACAGTATATTGGAATATTTGCAAGAAACACCATTAACAAAGAACTGGTGAGACCACAAAATAGCCAAAAGTAATAGAAAATAAAGAAGCTAAATTGTTCTGGCACTTTAGAATTTAAACAGATAGGCAGCTGTCACATAAGAGCCCAGACTTAACAACTGTCAATAAGAAAGACAAAAATATCTGAATAATGAACATGGCAGTACCTGGAGACAGCAGAATGGAAGAGAAAGAACTGGAGAAGATAACAAAGTTTAAAGACCTGAAATAGAAACAGAATGACTGTGGCAAAATAAAGCAAAAGTATTACCAATAGGGGTGTGATGGCTCAATGCTTAAAAACTCTGAGCTTGACAGCCTGGGTCTGAGACCTGAGTGCCCACCTAACAATTCATAAGCATGCAAGTATGAGTAGATTAATAGGTACCACTTCGGTAGGTCCATGCCCCTTTGGAAAATATACTTGGATAATGCTGGCTCCCTCATCCAAGAAACGGAGGTGAGCACCCCACCCTACACTCAAATGCGACTGGCAAAGGAAAGCTTTACATTATTTTTTTTTAGTACCAATAGTAATAGGCACTATGGGTACAATTCCAAAACAATTGGAGCACCACTTGAACACTATCAGCATTAACAAATTCAGTCAATTGCAAAAGGCGGCTTTATTCAGAAAAGCTTACGTTCTGCAACAATAGCTATTAAAACCATCAAACATCCACAGGTGCCCATCCCAGGTCCTTGGGAAGAACTCGATAGCCAGACAAAAATCCAGTCTGAACATCTGCCTGACTGTGTGACAGACCATACAATAAAGTCATCTTCTCTTTTTTCTTGATTAATTTGTACTTGGATTCCCCAGCAGGAACAATTAGGCAAAGTAGTGAAATTACCTGTTTGAAACATCAGGTAATGGGTTCACAGAAAATTGGTTATATTTGCAGGTGGCAAATCAGAATTGACCAATAAACCTGAATATTCTGTATATATATTTTTTAAATGGACGTTAACTGAAGTTTTCTCTGGGTAATAAAAATTCTGCTGTTGGGGGACTAATGAACTCTAAAAATAAACTTTCTTCAATGATGTCTGGAGGCCATAATTTGCACTGAAAATACCCCAGAGTTATAGTTCCTATGATTTGGCTGACAATTAAATATACTATCATTAGATATCAGATTTACTTTTTAAATAAAATTAATTAATTAAAAATTAATATTTTCAAAAAGTAATGTTTTGCTACTAGTAATTTGTATCATATGTGGCATTCCTCTAATAAAACTGTAAAATCAATGTACTTTTATATAATTTCATTTTTCTCATGCAGGAGCTTAAACTGTCAGGTAGGGAAAAAAGATTAGACTTCCATTCCTGAAATATAAATGCATACCATAACACTGTTTTTTTTCTCAAGTTAATCAATAAAATATAGTAACTGGAAACAGAACTTTGCTTTGAGTAAGTGTTGTACCTCCATTAGGCAGCAATTATTGCAACTAAATGCTTCCTATAACTGTTGATCATCAGCTTGCAGGAATTTTATCCCATTTCTCCTTACAGAATAGCTTCATTTCAGGGATGCTAGTGGGCTTCCCTTATATGAACTGCCTGCTTCAGGCAACTTTTCTATAAGATAGAAGGTCCAGATTTGGACTTGGTCATTCCAAAACCATTAACTTTCTCCTGTTTTAACCATTACTTGATCATACAACTTGTCTGTTTTGGATCACTGTCTTGTTTAGTTATCCTTTTAGAGAAAGATGAGAAGAATAAGACGATTGTAGGCTTAACGGATGACTTTGAAAGTTTTTTAGTAGACAGTCAGTCATATCTGATCTAGGCTGGATGCCAGTTAGATAGAATCCATTGAGATGAGCTAAGCAGGGTCTTGTGTTTTATTTGGATTTCATCCACGCTTTTTAGCTTCAGGATTTTTGTAACTTGCTTTCAATGCAACAAGCTTTAGAGACAACCCGCTCCACCCCGCTTACTGCTGCTCCAAAATGTGAAGGTTTGATTGTTTTTGGAACTGTCCCATCACAGGAAGGTAGTATCACTACAAAAACCCCTGCAAACTTACCTGCCCGCCAGTAAGAACTTCATGAAAAGGCCTGCTTAGTTTTCAGATGATATGGATGGCATATCTAAATATCGATCTGAAAAACTATTTTGGAGCTTTGGACCCGAGACTGTTAAAAGAATGATTGTTACATTTTTCCAGTATACTCCACTCTACTCCAAGATCCATATCAAGGGCATCTCAAATGAGGTTTACAGATTATTCACTTACATGAACTATTATCATCCATAAACCACTGAAATATAGAATATGGCACTTGCTTCATGCAGATAAAGGCACATTTAATGGCTACTTTATTTAAAGAAAAACTAAGAAGAGAAAGTAATGTGTGGCAGAGACTTGAAAAAAATAAACTATTAACCAGCCATTAACATTATGTGCCTGCTGAATTTTTACATTCTCTAAACTTTTGCAAGTCTTCTGTATACCCTGCTGTACATGTATTCTTCCAAAGAAAAGGGAAAAAGAGTAGATTTAAACATTTTTTAAAGGATTAAGTCACCCATAAGCTGCCACAACACATCCGGTGTCCCAGAGAGCACAACCCAGCAACCAATATGTTATGCTGCGTGGCAGAAGATTAGCTCCAGCATGCCTAATGCAGAACACTGTTGTAAAACCAGCTGCTGAGCATCCAACTATGTCCTAGGCACGCTCCAGGCTGCTACCATTTCATTAACACTTCAAAGCCAGAACACTCTTGCAAACTATACACATTTTCCCTGTCAGTAAATACGCTACTTCTTATATGGCTAAATCTGGTCATCCCACAAGAGTTTATAACATACATGCTTGCCTGGCTGCTGCTCCTGCTTCTGTTAGTATTTCCATCTGCCTAGCTCTTCAAGCATTCTATTTTGAGTGAGAGTTGGTACAACTGCTAGGAGCACAATTTGTTGGAAAAACCACGCAGCTGGAGCAAAAATGGAAATGATCTGAGCAACCAGCCCATCATCATAAAACCTTATTTCAACTTCCTGCTAATCCCATGCAGTGCAGGTTACAATGAGCCACATGCCAGGCATTCCACAGAAAACTGCCTGCAACACAAACCATTCTAAACCTAAGCCTTTTGTTTTAATAGAATATATGACAAAAGTATGCTACAGATAATAACTGTTATTCTTCTTAAAGCAGAAACATCTGCAGATGTTTCTTACATACTATATCAACCTTAATAGCCAAAGCAGACTGGGAAATCTCGTATCTGCTGTGAAAGGCATTACTCCAATTGTACCCAGCAAGTTTTGTTTAGGTTGTCTTACCAAAGGGTTCCATTACTGAAAGAAGAAAGAAAAAAAATTGACATTCATTTTCCCTTTCCTACCTAGTTCTTGATCTTCTATTCGGTTTCTGTATAGAAGTTTCTGAAAAGAATTAAAATAGGAAAAAAGGAGATAGAGGAAATACTGTTTCTCATAGCGTGATCTACTCACAGATCCTTTCACAGCACTGGACATCTAAAAAGTGTTCTAACTATAGTAACATTATAACTGACATTTCTTTTGGTCAAATATTTTTTCTAATGAAACACATATTGTCTATTGGCATCCAGTTACATGTCATAGAGACAAAAATCCACATGTTTAAAATCATATAGAGTTGGTGAAAGATTCAACTGCACTGGCTTGGCACTTCAAACTTACTAAATTTGATAGAAATATTAACAGTAAATAAATAACCTCTTTCCTTAAGGCACATTTTTAAGTCAAGGTTTGTCAACTTAAATTTCAACTCTCAATTATTTCTAAATTCAAAATAATTGTAGAAAGCAGTTCTTAAAATAAGGAATATTTACATCACTGTGCCCAGTTTCATTTCAGTTACAAATACAAGAAATGTCAAACAATGGTTTGAAAGTCATTGTGAGATTTTTAGGAAAATTGATTCATGATTATCTTTTGGTTTGAAATAAACTTCAAAAGACTATAACTCGGATTATAAAAATCAATGTAGAACCAACAGAAGATAATATACATAATTCAGGATAGTAACATAGAGTCCTTTGTGTGCTCTGTGCTTATTTATTTGCTTGCAGACATTTCATTCAGGTAACGAAATATCTGCAAGACAGCAACCAAACTCAGAGAGCATCAGGAAGAGATTCCAGAGAAGCTTGGAGAAATAGGAAGTCTGTGGCAAAAATTGGATGCAAAATCTATATTCTGACCTTTATGGAGATTCCTAAAGCCATTTAGTTGTAGAAATGTTATGCATTCCCATTGTAATTCATAACTGTAATGGAATCAGCTCAAGGAGGAGATTGCAAAAATTGGAGACATGCTAGACTATTAGGATAAAAGGAATCTTAGCTTTCTTTCCTATAATCTGGAAAAACATAGTTGAACAAGACCTGATAAAGCTGGTATCTTCAAAAGGTTAATAATGACCCTATTATTCTTCTCTGTTCCCACTGCAGGTTAATACACGGCAGTTGCATAATTAGGTGGTAGATTGCTATTATTAATGACATTATCCAAGTCCCAATTCTACTTAAGATAAGCCCCATTTCCACACCTTTTGTCATTCTGGAAGTAGAATGCTTGAGGCAAGCATAGGGGAAAGTGAAAGTTGCAACAGAACAAGAGCTTTCTTCCTTTCTGAAAAACGCCATTGGGGTTTAATTTCAGTTATTAAAATTGAATAACTGCATTCTTGATGAAGGAATGGTTTCATTATAGTGTGCTACAAGAAAACATGTCTTTAAATTAAAATTTCCAAGTATGAGGCCTTCTGCCAACTTCCTTTAAATGCAGCTCACTCTCAAACCACCATGCTGAGGCTCTTGGCTAATTAAGTTAAAAAGAGCACTAATCCCTTTTTTCAAATGCTGGAGGGCCTAATGTAAGATTCATTCCATCTTTTAAGAAGAAATTAAACTATTGCCATTAATAACTAAAAGAATCCCCCCATTTCCACTAAGGATTTCCATTGCCTATATTCATTGATACTTCTGAAACACTGCAATCAATAATAATATTGGTAATAATAAGTTCCCATGAGGGATTTCCAACAGATATTCATATGAGAGTTCCAAACTATGAACTCAAGATACAGTATGTTGGGATTACAGTATGTTGGGATTACAGCTCTCAAAATTTCACTGAAGAACTACACGTATAGGAAAACTTCTCTTTTTTAAGGAAAACTTTTAAAACTTTTCTTTTTAAATCTCTGTAAATTTGATGTATTAGTTAAGGCATCAGACCAGAAACCAGGAGATTTTGAGTTCTAGTACTACTTTAGGCACAAAAAGCTGGGTGACCTTGTCACTGTCACTGTCTTTCAATCATAGGAAAAAGACAATGGCAAACCGCTTTTGAGAAACCTTGTTAAGAAAATTGCAGGGAATTATCCAGGAAGAGAATTGGGTACAATTGAACGCAAGGTAAAAATGCAAGAACATAGTGCTGTATTGTGTAGAGTTTTAATAAAACCCTATACAGCTTTGCATGAAGTTATTTCAGAACTATTTCCTCCAACCAGAACTGACTAGATACATATGTCACAAAAGAAATTCCTAATAATCCTTATTTCTGTGAGAATGGGATTCAGAAAACATTTTTCCATTCCAGGATTATTAGTGTAGCATGAATATCCTTTGAAGGTTATATTTAATGTGGATATTTTAGTAATTTTACCTTTTTATATCAACAGTGAACATTTTAACTGTTGTAAATTGCCGTGAAACAAAGGAAGGAAGGAAGGAAGGAAGGNAGGAAGGAAGGAAGGAAGGAAGGAGGATTATGGCAGACTCAACACTTCCAATATGTCTCAGGAGAAAGCTGAAATTAGCTGAATATCTAAATATTTAGAAGTAACCTACATAAATCCAAATCTCATAACTAGTTGCAAACTCTATTAAAATGTGTTCCCCTGCTGTTATAGTTTCTTGTAAAATGAATGCTAAAACAGAATTTCTAATTCAGAAAGTACAGTAAACTTATCTTGAATTGTTTACCAATCACATACTGTAAGCAACAAAGCAACAAAACAACTGAATTGGCTGTATATATCACCACATAATATGATCACAAAGTAAGATTCTACACACTTATTTTGTTATGGTTTATAACATTGTGAGAACATAATTTTATATATTTATTGTGTAAACTGAAATACACAAGCTATCCTTTAATTTGAAATTCTTCTAATTGTGCCCACATCAAACAGTGGGCAAAATGGAAAGAAATGGCTGTCCCTTGAAGCCTAAGGAAAATCGAAGTATATGCCTTCTATATTATCGTTGGAACAAACTCAAAATAAAAGATAGAGCAAGCCAGTTGGGAACTAAATTTAAAATATACCTATGCTATTTTCTTGAACAACATATAATTCTTCTCTGCATTGTGTTGCTTGACCTCCCAACTATTAACTTAATAAGCTGCAGAACTGATTAATACAATTATAGCTTGTATAATTCCTGATATATAGTATTCTTATGAATCTACTGCATATTTACTGATGTTAAATAATATTTTAGTTGCATATATATGATTCATATTATCTGAATTCAATATTCATTGGACCAACCTCAATAATTCTAATTATATAACTAATGCATGCTCTATCAAAAACATAAATACGCATACCTAACAATATATAAGGTAGAAAGCAATTTACAAAGAAAATATTAATTAATTTCCCACACCTTTATAAGTTAAAACAACTATTTTTTCTTGTTTACAAATATAACTTCTTATTCTGAATTCAAAGGAGGCACTGTTCTTCAATGATTCTCCACTTTCTTCCAAGACCAATTCCAGCTGGTGTTCTGCTATTTAACACCTACATGAAAATTCTGGGTGATCTCACCCATCAGCATGGAATTAAGTATTATCAGTAGGCTAATACTGTTCAATTTTACATCTCTCCCCTGGCTTTTCCAACCCTTACAAGACTGAATGATTGTGGAGTTTTGCCCCCTCCCTTCCCCAGATCTAGTGATTTTTCACATTGTCAATCAGGTTACAGTCCCTACTAAGTCAGTGAATAACCTAGAGGTTTTCTTGTACTCATGGCTCCTTATCATGGTCAGATGGTAGCTGTGGACAGAAGAGCTTTTGCACAAATACATCTTGCCCATCTGTTGCAATCACTGCTGGACTGGAAGGCACTACTCACTATGACCCTCACTTATCACCTCTGGATGCTGTACTGCACATACTTTATATAAGGCTTGAGCATTCGGAATCTTCATCTGGTCTAGAATGCAATGGCACATATGGTTTTGGGTGCAACATCCACCCATGACAGTATAGCAAACTGTGTTGTCAGTATCAATACTTCTATACTTTCTCATTCAAACAATTTGGGTATATAAACTAATAAAAATGCAAATTCTATTCCAGAAAGTTCCAGAACACTGTGTATCTTGAAGGAATTTCCTAGGTATGACTTCTCTGTAAATGTACCTTCTGTGTTAAATAACATCCCCTTGAAAATTCCTCACCAGCTGTAAAGACTATAAACTTTTCCAATATTCCAAGGCAGAAAATTTTTAACTCTAGTGCTTTTGACATTGTATTTTTGATCTCTAGGGCATGTATATTAGTTACTGCACATATATGTGAATTCTGGAATACAAGATCATCTTGATTTCTGCCCAGAAATACTTCTAAAAACAGATTTGAACAAAATATTTTCCCTGTCAATAAGTCCATTCGGGCAAAACAACTTCTTGTTCATAAATTCTTGCACTGAATTCTCTTAGGGAATCATTTGTAAATTGATACTTCACAAGTATTATTGATAGTTGATAATGAAGCTTCAAATGATCACTTGGAGAATAAAAATCAAGAGTCATATAAATCTATAACTCTGAAATATTAGTGAATGGGTGTTGGTACTTACCTGATACGCCCGTTTGAAGAGATCAGGGGNCATCCAGTAGTGGGAGGTGCTTCAGTCTCCCCTTGAATAGGCTGGGCTTAATTGGCAGGACGCTCCTCCTCCACGGGACTCCTCCCTAGTGTCCCCTAGTTTTTGGTGAAGTCGAAGTGTTGAAACTTTCTATACTTCACCCTATCTAATGTTTGGCCGGAATAGTGCCCCACCAGACGGAATAAGGGTGGGGCTGGATGCTCTTCACAGTTCACAGAGAACGGGCATATCAGGTAAGTACCAACGCCCATTCTCCCGAGCTGTTCAGAGCATCCAGTAGTGGGACATACCAAAGCTTGGACTGTCCTACGGGAGGGTTTCCATCTGGCTAGAAGTTCCTCCTTGGTCCCTGTGGACACTTTGTAAAAACCCTCCTACCAAATGCAGCCTCGGTGGAGGCATAAACGTCAATTTTATAGTGTCTAATGAAGGGCGATGGAGAGGCCCAGGATACCGCCCTACAGATCTCATGTAGTGGTGCCTGTGTGGCCCATGCTGCCGAAGTCACTGCACTCCTGGTAGAATGGGCTGTTATACCCCGGGAACTGGTAGTGATTGCATCTCGTATGTTTTAGCAATTGTGGCCCTTAACCACCTGCTGATTGTTGAACAGGAAACCTTATGTCCTTGATTGGTAGGTTGAAACGAAATAAAGAGGGCCTCTGATTTTCTAAAATTTGCGGTGCGGTCTATATAAGAGCGTAAAGCTCGTTTCAGATCAAGTCGATGCCATTGACGTTCGAATCTATGGGTTGACCTCAGGCAAAAGTTAGGAAGGACCAACTCTTGTGCCCTGTGGAAAGCCGAGTTAACTTTTGGTATGAATGTTGGGTCAGGTTGAAGGACCACTCTGTCGGTATGGAAAACGCAGAGGTCCTGTCTCACCAATAAAGCTGCCAGTTTGGAGATTCTTTGTGCTGAAGTTATTGCAACTAAGAAGACCACCTTTAAAGGTTAGGAAGTGGAGACTTGTAGTCCTTAGGGGCTTCAAAAGGACCCTTTGTGAGTGCAATTAAGATTTTGTCAAGGTCCTAGGTTGGGTATTGATGCACCACTGGAGGTCGCAAGTTTGTGGCCCCCCTCAGGAAACTGCGAATGCGCGGGTGATGAGATGGAGCAGAAATCACCCGAAGAGACAACCAAAGCTGGGGCTGCCACTTGTCTGCGTGTGTTTGGGGATAAGCCCTGTCCAGACCATCTTGTAGGAACTCCAACACTTGTGCCACCGATGGAGAAGTAGGATCAATGTGAGATTTTGCACACCAACGACAGAAAATGAACCAAGTTGCATTGTATATGCGATTTGTGGAAGGGCGCCTGGCCGCTTGGATGGTGGAAATAACCTTGGTGGAAATCTTCTCGCTCCTCAGACATCTCCGTTCAATCTCCATACGGCTAGGTGGAGCCATTGAGGGTCCGAGTGCTGAACTGGGCCTTGGGAGAGCGAGACTCTGTCTGGTGGTATTCTCTATGGTTCTGCAGACAACAGATACCTGAGGTCTGCGAACCAAGTCCGCCTGGGCCAGTATGGCTCCACTAGCAACAACTCCGCCTTCTCCTCTAGAAGTTTCCGGACCACTTTGGGGATTGTTGGAAGTGGGGGAAACATGTACAGCAGGCCCAGTGGCCAACTGCAGCGGAGAGCATTGATGTTCTCCGCCCCTTGAGATGGATACCGTGAGATGAACCTGGGTAGTTGTGTGTTGCTGGGGGATGCGAACAGGTCGATGACTGGTTGGCCAAACCTCTGGGTCACTTCCTGAAAAAGATCTGGATGTAGGCGCCATTCTGCCTGATCTACCGTGGCTCTGCTCAACCAGTCTGCCTGGATATTTGACTGACCCGAGATGTGCTCTGCTTTGATGGAAAGTAAGTTGATCTTGGCCCAAAGGCACAATCTCACTGCCTCCTTCATCAGCTGTCTCGAATGGGTACCACCCTGCTTGCTGATGTGGGCCTTTGTCGTAACGTTGTCTGTCAGGATGAGGACGTGTTTGGACTGAAGCTGCGAACACCCAGGTGGACTGCTCTGAGCTCCAACCAATTTATGCTGCACAATTGCTCTGGTATGGTCCAACACCCTTGTGTCGTGTGAGACCGATAGTGAGCCCCCCAGACAAAGAGACTGGCATCCGTCATGATGGTGGCTCTGCGAGGGTCTTTGAAATGACAGCCCTTGTTGATAAACGGGACGGTCCACCAACGAAGTGATCTCAGGACCCTTGGCGGAGGTGTGACTCGGGTGTTGGTGTTGTCTCTTCCTGACCGTTGGTATGGCAGCAGGTACAATTGCAGGGTTCTAGCGTGGAGCTGGGCCCAGGGAACAATAGAGATGCAGGAGATCATTTTCCCCAATAATTTAGATAAGAGAGCTAGGGGCATTCACTTGATAGTTCTGATCTCCTGAGATAGTTGTCTAATGCTCTCCTGCCTGTCTGATGAGAGGAAGACCTTACCCTCCACTGTATCGATAATGGCTCCCAGGTGAACTAGCTGGGTACAGAGAGTTAGGTGACAGTTTATAGAGAAACCATGTTGTTGAAGGACTGCAAAGTAATAAGAGTATCTGATTTGGGCTGTTGACAGGAAGATGACGAAATTAAAATGTCATCAAGGTAACACTGTAGCCTGACAGGAACATTTCTGAGACGGGCGGCCAGGGCTGCCAGAACCTTAGTAAAGGTCCTGGGAGCTGAAGCTAGGCCAAAAGGGAGGGCAACATACTCAAAGTGTAGATTATCATAGCAGAATCTGAGGAATTTGCTGTGGGAAGGCCGAATTGGAATGTGTAAATATGCCTCTGTGAGGTCAATTGACGTTAGGATGTCACCCTGTCTAATGCTAAGTAAAATAGATTGTAGGGTGGTCATTTTAAACTTTCTGTACACCAGGGAGTGGTTGAGACGTTTCAGGTCTAAAATTGCCCTCCATCCCCCCGAACTTTTCGGCACCACAAAAAGGTGTGAGTAAAAACCTTTGCCCTGTTGGTCTGGTGCCACTGGTCGAATGACCCGGATCTCCAATAGGTGGTTGATAGCTGTTTGCATAAGAGATATTTTCTCAGGGTCTCTAGACCTTGGCCATCTCATGAAAAAGTTTGGAGGGGTGGATTGGAACTCCAGAGCCAACCCAAATCTAATCATGTCCCTCACCCAGGAATCAGATGTTGAGGAATCCCACTGGTTGGCAAAAAACTTTAGCCTCCCACCAATGGGGGCATCTTGGTAAGAATTATTTGGGGTGGCGGAAGCCCCTAGTTCCTGCTTCCCTGAATTGCCTCTTGGATTGTTCTCCCCGTCTATCCCTGTCCCGAATTCGGATCTCTCAGATTGCTGTCCCTGCCGGCATCCGGAGGACCTTTGGAATCTCAGGGAATAGGGTCCCTGAAAGAAGGGACGAAAGGAACCTCTCCGAAAGGGCTGGGGATTCCTGGTGTCTGACTTCCGAAAAAGAGAAGGATGGATCATTTTTTTGTTTCTCGTTTCTATGAGGAGTGGATCCAGGGCACTGCCAAACAGCTTTTCACCCAATATAGGCGCTGAAGCAAGCTTACACTTGTGTTTGGTGTCAGCTTGCCAATGTCTGAGCCAAAGTAGCCGCCTTGCTGATACTTGCGATGCGAGGAAAATTTTACCATATTAAAAGTTGCATCCACCAAAAATTCTGCTGTAGCGATCAGTTTGGCAATGTCCTGGTGCGCNGATGGTTTCCTGCAGGTGGCGAAGCCATCTCAGGGAAAACCGTGTGAAAAAAGATGCAGCTGTGGTCACTCTTATAGCCCACACGTCAGATTGATGAGCCCTGCGAAGGGCTAGTTCTGCCCTCTTATCTTCTGGCTTAAGTGCCTCCTCCGATTCACTGGGGATAGCGGAGGGGGATGCCAAGGCCACTATCAGATCATCAACTGAGGGTGTGTTTAGGAAATTGGAAAACTTAGGAGCAAGGTTATAACATTTCCTGTCATATCCTAGGGGCAGGAAACACTGCTGCGGAAGCCCACTATTTCTGTACTAAGTCGGAAAACATCTGCGGAACTGGTATTACGTCAGCTTCATTTACAGGCTGAGAGAAAATTGAATCATCTGCCTCCTCCTGTGAAATTGGTTGTTGCGAAGATGTAGTCACTTTATCAAGGCGTATGGTTGTCTTGGCCTTGAATAAAAGCGATTTGGATAACTGAGGGCGGAATAATCCCGTGAAAGTTAGTTGGTCAGGAGTGAGGCCCTCGTCATCTGACATGCCCCTCTCCAGCAGTTCCACCTGACAGGGCCGGATCGATATCATGAGCTGACCCTGTCTCTAGTTGGTCCATTTGTTCTTCTTGATCCCCCTCTTCCTGAAATCCCTGGGGAGGCATGTCTGGGAAGATAGAAAATTCCCCTTGGGGAGGTACCTGAGGAATTTGCTGGTCCATCTCGGTTAGTGACCGTCCTGAGTGAGATTCGCATTCCAAAGTAGTGGACTGTCTTCAGGCCCATACAGACTGAATGCCAGCTGCAATCCCCTGTTGTCAGTTCCATCCATGCCCTCATCCTGGGGGGAACATCCTCGGGGAGGGGATCCTCTTGGCGGACACCAGCCACCGTTGGAGTAAATGTGGCCTCAGGAGCCCGCCGTGGTACAGCTGCTGTCGTTCAGGTACCAGGAAGAAGCTGCCTGGCAGAACTACACCTGGAAGGAAGAGAAAGATCCAGGGGAGGAGGAGGGGAAGTTTGGGCCTGGGCGGCTTGAGGGGGAGATGGGGCTGGCGAAGTCCGTTCTGTCTCCCGCATACGCTTCTTCATTTGTTTCTCTATAGCCTAATGGCGTCTATGGGCGTCCTTTTCCTCCTCCTTTGAGGGCCTCTTGGAAGTTTTGGATTTGCCCAGGGCCCTGGTCATTGCTCTGGAGGTAGAAGCCCTTGAGCCGTTGCCGCTTGCCATTTCCACTATAAGATTTGTCAACAAGGCTTTAACATAGGGTGGTTGGCACACCCAGGGACCTGCTCCAGAAAGGTGCAGGGGACCCTTATAAATTCTTTAATCCCCCTTATTTGTTATTATTATTTTTATTAGTAGTAATATTTTTGTATTATTGATCTCTAATCCAATCAATTTCAATTTAAATCCAATTAGCAACACCTCTTCAGGCCAGAAGTAGATGAGTAACAATGGCCTGCAACAGCTGCCCTGCACAGGCGGACTTAGGGCTTGGTGCTCGCTGTTGAGCTGCTGGACTTTTATTCTGTGAGGGTTAGCCAACAAAATCAGATCCACTGCCCCAAGGTTTTGGAGTCAGGGGTGCCAATCCCTTGGTCTCTACAAGGGAAACCCAGTTAGGGAAAAAAGCCTCTCGAAGTGTATTTTTTATTTTGATTAATGGTGAATGGACGCCATGCGATCCTCAAAATGGCGCCTGCTGCTGCTTGGTGTGGCCAAAATTGTCCAGCAGCTAGTTCCCGCCTAAATCACTGTTCTGAACAGCGAAAAGAGACTACACAGGAAAGGATAAGAAGCGCTTATGCCTCCGATCCCCTTAGGTGTTCTGCAGGGGAAAAGCCTCAGCCATTTATGAGCCGAACATGAGGCGCGCTCGCTGTTCGGAACAGCTCTTGTTAACGATCGGGAAGATAAAGGCTGTGGATTAGAGGTCGCTGCCTGAAACTGCTCTTGGAGCACTGTGATTGCTCCTCCAAAAGAGGATAACGAACCCTGACGTCCCGATTTTAAGGGAAAACGTCAGAGGCTATCGGGCTTTCAAATGGGATCACTTTGAAAGTCTATCTCCACTAGAGACGTGCAACTAGCCCCGACAGCCAGGTGGTAATAAAACCACTGGAGGCTGTTGGGACTCCTAGATGACAAAGGGAGTCCCCTGAGTTAACTGAAAAAGGCAAACCTGATGTTTGAATCTTTGTCGTTTTAGCTGCTATTCCAGCCAATTTGGAAAGCTACCTATTCCAATGAAGGCTGAGCTAAAACTGGGGGACGCTAGGGAGGAGTCTCGTGGAAGAGGAGGAGCGCCCTGCCAATTAAGCCCAGCCTATTCAAGGAGACTGAAGCACCTCCCACTACTGGATGTCTGAACAGCTCAGGGGAGAACTATTGATGAAAAAAGAAAAAAGTGCTGAAGAAAAATTATAAATTTACAATTATAAAATGAGAATTGAGAAACTATTCTAACAGGTAAGATTTTTCTAAACATTTGGAACCATTATAGTGTTTTTGTTTCAAACATTTATTACTGTAGTGTGTAATAAATTCTTATAATGCCTTACCGGGGCATACCTTTTTAAAGTTCCTTGATTTTAGCAACCTTTTAGCAAACACTACTCAGCTGATACAATGCAAAACACCTTTGTTATTTAAAATATCACTTTAGACATTGTGTAAATAAACTCATACTCCTGGTGTGATCCCAGTACAACAAAAGGAAGCACTTACTGCCATTGTCATCAGAATCTTCACTGCTGCTGGGAAGTCGACCTCGTTTCATGATCTTCCTGAGTAACAGCAGGCAGCCTGTGAAGCAATGCAACAAAAGTTAACCCACAGCAATAGTCATCAGGTTTTGATCAAACAACAACTAATCAGAAATGAAAACGAACAAAATTAAGCAGCATAAATATAAGCAATAAATATCCAAACTCTACATCAACCACAGAAATTTCAGGATAAATCACAAAAATCTCAAGCCATTAGGCTGCTGTATAGATTTTTAATGCCTTTAATAGTAGCCAATTCAAAGAACTGCAACAGAGCCTCCATAACCTTGCCTATATACGGCATATAGATATAATAGGTAACATAGGTTCTTAAAATCTTTTATAGGTCTGAGACTTGGAGAATACAAGATTAATAATGAAAAGAAAACCCCAGACAGGTAACCCTTGACTTATTAACCTAAATTGAGTCCAGAATTAGTTGTAAGTTGTTCCAATACTAAGTCAAGGCATCATGTGACTGGATCCATTTTTTTGTGGCAGTTATTAAGCAAACCCCCAAAACCAAAAGTAAAACCTGGAACCAGCACAAAAATGGCACACATCAATCANAAGAAGGTCTGGTTGTGATCGTGTGAATACTGGGGGAAGGTCTGTTGTAACTTCAGATATTCATTAAGTGACCGGTTGTAAGTCAAGAACTACTTGTCTGTCTACTTAAACATACACTAGAGACAAAGTAGTTCCCATTATAATGAATGACCCTCATTATGACACAGGAACAGAAACTATAGCAGCACTTCAGATTCAAGAACAACAGTAGGAATCTAAGTGGCATGCAATGGAGAAAAGACATTTCTCCTACTCTCTTTCGTAGGACCAAATATTTCTATGCAGAGACTCAGAGAATGATCACTGGCTGTCTTTCCTTATATTTCAGTAGAGACATGGAGCAATAAGTTTTGCAGGGAGAAAAAAAATCTCTCAATATGAGAAATGCAGTAAGTTTGGGTATGTGGTGTGGTGGTGAACTAGACAGATTTTCTCCATGCAGGAGTTG
Source organism: Ophiophagus hannah (assembly GCA_000516915.1). Lineage (NCBI taxonomy): Eukaryota > Metazoa > Chordata > Lepidosauria > Squamata > Elapidae > Ophiophagus > Ophiophagus hannah. The sequence goes on from AZIM01000850.1 coordinate 456,967, forward strand.
TGCAAACGAATCCACAACACAAAGAAGTTGTAACCTTCCACAGGCTAATCATATACTTCAGGTCTCTTGCATCAGCTTCCCAGCTTCTTTCCATTCTCCAAATTCCTTGGCGTAGCAATTGTTTAACAAGCCCAACTGGTGACAATGGGATCTTTTAAAATGCTGTATATATGGCAAAGAAGGAATAGAATGAAGCGCTAACTCTCCTTATGTACATGCAACTAAGTAAATAAATCAGTACCATAATCTTATTCAATTAAAAAAACCTTGAAAACAAATTTAGTGTTCTTCAGTACTCATCCGGGATTCATTCCAGGAAGTACGGTTACTAAAAATAATGGGTACCTAGCAAACCATGTGACTTACATGATTATTTCAGCCAGAAGAAATAATGAGTCACAAAGCAGCTGATGTCCACAAGTTCTACCTTTCCCGTTGAGTACAAGGAGAAAAATGAGTACGGAGACAAGATTTACGCCTCAAAACACATTGAGTAACAAATTTGATGAGTTTTGAAGCAGTTGAATACTGTATGTGACAAATCTCACAGAGCTTGTTAAAAATGGTATTCATATAAAAGATAATTCCCTTATCACACTTAGGGCCGTCTGTGTCTTCTTTGATCTCGGGTCCTCAAGTCTAGGAGTTGAGGATTCTGTACAGGATCTTAGCTATTTGTAGTACTGCACTCTTCCAGAAAGAGAACGCCAACGTCATTCCTGGGATCCATTGGAGCTACTTAGCTTAGGAATCACAGCCCGAGTGCTCCTACCACTACTGGGAACCACTTTGACCTTTATTTTCCACATCCTCTCCAGTTCCTCATTCCTGGTGTTGCTATCACTTGGCATTGCTGTATCTATCACCATTGCTGTCTACTGGTATTTGTTACTACTACGTCTGGCTGATTAGCAAGTACCTGCCTGTCCTTCTGGATCTGAAAATCTCACAGGATCTTAACTTGATTTTCCACAACCTTCTATGGGATCGTCTATCTAGACTTAGAAGGTCTAGCCCATATTCTCTACAGATGTTTCTGTACACAACACCAGCTACTTGATTATGCTGTTAAGTATATGCTGTTTCTGCATCTTACATCTGTCACTACAGGTTGGACTGTTTCCGATACCTCTGCACAGTCCGCACCTTGGATCCTGTCTAGCGTGGTAGAACCCTTCTTCTATATATTTGGTGTTTAGTGCTTGTTCTTGTGCTGCTCTGAGCAGTTGTCTTTTAGTTCAGCCCCTTCCAGCCACAGATAGGATTTCCCAAAGTCTCCCATCTCAGCTATCTGTCAATGGTACATCTCATGAGAGATTGCTGTGGGACTTCCTCTGCTTGATCTTTCTCCCACATCTTCTGCTGCCTCAACTTTCTCATTTTTGGATGCCATCTTATTGATGTATTCCTGGATGCTCTGGATTTCATCCAGGATGGCAGCTTTTACATTCACTGCTCTTTTCTGTCTGGTGTACAATGTCTGGGTGCTGGACTTGGGATAGAAACCTCCGTATGTTGTGAAAAGCCTCTAGGTGTTCACATTGGCAGCTTCCATGCCCTTTTTGGCCAGCTCACTATACCAGCATACATGTTGATGAGTGGATTTATTCTTCCCACTGAGCTCATTCTTCAGAACCTATATAATCCTTTGGTGGTACTTGGATGTTGCTATCTTCCTTGCCTCCTAATTATAGTTTCAGTGTGATTATGGGATACCAACATACTTATAACTGGTCTGTAGGTATGCTATGTGATCCATTGGTTATTCCACCCCATCAATCTATACTTTTCCTCTTTTGACTACCATCTGGCTACAATTATTAGTGCGAATGATATCCCAATGTCATCAATGTAGATCCATGTCAAATGGATCAGTGAGTTGAAGTCTTGTTCATTCTTTGCATACAACTTGATGTCATCCATGTATAGGAGGTATCTGATATTAGCTCCACTCTTAAGCCTGTATCCTTTGTGATTATCTGGCTAAGAGGGCTTAAGCTCAAGCCAATGGAGAACAGCAGCAGAGACAGTGCATCATTTTAGTATATGCTGCTTTTGATAAACACTTGTGTGAGCTCTCTTGAGTTGATTGTCTTCCATAATCCAATTGAGTTCTTGGGGAAGATTCTTATTATCCTATTGGCATTGTATAGTGCTAGGCATTTACATGTGTATGGCATTGTCATAGGCTTTCCTGTACTCAATCCAGGCTGTGTTGATAATTGTCTACCTTGATTCTTAGGTGGCTCCTTTATGAGCAACTTGTGTTTAGAGCCTCTGTTGTTTCTAATGTCTTTCTGAGCTGTGTTCATGTACTACCCCATATGGTCCTGTAGTTTGGTATAATGTCTGATAAGCCTTTCTATGTTTTGAGGCAGGTATAGCTGACAGTTGGTTAGTGCCATTCCCTTGTGGAGATCTTTTATGATCATCACTATCCTACCTTAGTTTAGCCAGTCTTGGTGGGAGCTTGCTGCTAGCAAGTGGTTCATTTGTGGTGCTAGGCATTCATGCACCACTGTTAGCTACTTTAGCCGATAGTGCTCTGGGATGGATGCTATCCAAATCTTCATGTTCTTAACCCACTATTGGATTGCTGCTACTGTGATGAATACTGGTTCCTTTCCTGGGAGATTGCTGTGGTCAGTTCTCAAGTCCTGCACCCATTTTGCACTGCTGTCATGTCTTTCTCCCATATGTCCTTCCAATACAGTCAGTTTCTGCTGTTAGTGGCTCTGCTCTTACTGTGCTACTGCACTGCAGTTGGAATACACCTTGAATGTACTCTCACATTGGAGAGCAGGGCATGTACCTTCTTCACCTTTGTTTTTCTAGTGTATTTCCTTAGCCTGATAGCCAGTGTTGTAAGTTTTCGTTTAAAAGTCTCAATGGCTACAGATGGAGTCAGGCTGTTGTATTTTTTTCAGTAGCTAAGTGTTATCCCTAATCTTCACACCTTTCTGTAATTCTACCAGCAGGCTAACCTTTCTCCAAGTTGCCTTGAACTCTAACATTATTTTGGGGGGAGGGGGGGTTGTATACTGCTGTTCCTCTTGATTCTGTAGCCAAGTGTCTCCCGGATTACAGCAGCTGTAGCATGTATCAGTTCAATGATCTGAGTTATCGTAATAGGGATTGTTGTGAGGGTTTATTGTTGAATAAACAAAAGGTTTCTTAAATTTAAATAGAAAGTAAATATGGCCTAAGAGTTAAGTTACTAAGATATTTTAGCCCAAAGAAGAATCATGAAAGATTCTGCAAAGTTCATGTAATATTTTTGTCCACCAATAAATAATGTAACTAAGAATATGCCAAACATTGATGCCAATAAAGGAGAATATTTGTAGCTCAGAATTGAAAAATATATGACTTTTAATTAATTAGGAAAACCACACATGGGTTAAGACAGAAAAATAATTCAAATTCCTGAATTCTGTAATAAGATTTCAGTTATCTTACTCTTCAACACGACTCTCACAATTGCTAAATAAAATAATAATAGGAGGGAAATGTCAAATTCTAAAATATAAGAATCATTCATTTCCTTCAATAATCACAATAAAAATAGCCTTTAAATGTAGGGGGTGAGGCTGTCATTTTGAAACAATAAACCTGAAAATACCATCATATTGATTTAGTAACGTTTACAGATTATCTCTTTATTACAAGAGCAGAAAGCAACACCAAAAAATAGTGCAGAAAGTATGCCAGCATTCTCAGGTTGAATCTTGGTATCACTATGATAGAATCTAAGGCAGAATGCATGGGAAAGCTCTCAATCTGAGATACTAATTACTATCATCCAGAATACAGCAATAGATGGCTTAATGTAGGGTGGCGTTCTATGTAATTACAAAATTTTTTGCTGAAGTCCAGAACAGATTTGGCTCAAGGGGACTCAATTGTGTCTTGAAACATATTAATTCCCCTAAAAGAACAAGCGTTTCTACAACATGAAAATCTGTCTTCACGTCTTATCTCATGTATCCCTAAGGACATTTACCTGTCCTATCAGGTTAGTTAAGGCGGGCACATTCCTAGTTCCTTCCCTTAAATACTGGCATCTAATGAGAAGTAGGATATGTACTTTTCCATGGCAGCTCCTGCCCTATGTGTTCTGTTGTAGGCCTCCCCCAAAAGTACTAAGTCAATTCTGAGTCTCGGCAAAAACCTCTTTTATTACATTAATGTGAATTTATTTCATTAAAAGTCAGCCAATGGCTTGGCAAACAGTCTTGCGAAGGTATACTAATTAGCTCAGACCTTTATGAATCCTGGAACGCTGCCTGGTAAATAGTTCCACACTCAGTGCTGGCAGGGAAGGGCTGGGTTATGCAGACAAATATCCACGAGGCTGGAACAAACACAAACGAATGAGTTGTTCCTGCAAAAGCCCCCTCCCTTTTGCTTCTCTTTTAATTCTGATAGGAGGGGCCATTCATCGTCCACCTGTGGCCTTACTCCCACGTCAACCCTGAGTTCTTAATTGTGCCTTTCTTTTGGCAGTTCTGCACATGTGCAAGCTGGGAACAGGTTCCAGAAGCTCTCCCGCCTCACTACTGTCCGAGCCCGAAGGCAGCTGATGACTGCCAGCCTGCCCTGGCCCCACCTCTACCTCTGACGCAGAGCCCTCATCAGAACCTTCCTCAGCCTCCAGGAATGGCCCCGGTTCTTCCCCAACCTCCTCACTACTGTGTGACTCTGCTGCCAGCTCCGCCAGCCACTGGCAGGCCACAACACTATGGAACACTCTTCCCCCTGAGGTTATACATGTTTAAAATAAATAAACATCTCATGTCATATTTCCCAAAGTTCTCAATTTATTTCTTTATGTAAGTATTTCTCCTTGGCCATTTTGATGGATTGAAGTTATCTTGGTTTCCCTCAAATAATAATCTGATAAAAGAAGGAAATGTATATCAGTAGCATGCTATAGAGCAGGGGTGTCAAACTCAAGACTCGGGAGATGGATCTGGCCCAAGGGGTGCCCTGGAAACAGCAAAGGAGGGGGCCACGGTGCTTCAGCCAGCAAAAATGGAGCGCAGAAGCCTGTTTTCACTGGCAGAGCACTCAGGCCACCACAGGTGCCAACACAAGTGATACTGAGCTGGCCATGCCCACACTGGCAATGCCCATCCCGGGTCCCCAAGGTCAAACACAACCCTGTGGCCCTCAATGAAATAATACCCCTGCTATAGAGTCTATATAGACCTTCATTTCTATGTCATACCTGCTCCTCCTTCTCCAAAAAAGGTCAAATTAAGCAAATTTCTGATCAAATACACTATTCTTTAATCTAAGAATACGCCAACTGAAAAACCAGGGCCATGAATGCTCACACAATCTTTAGACATCAGAAAATTGCTAAAATACTTTGTAATGGAAATGGAAAATAGAAGGGATTAATACATGGGAAATAATAATTTTTATACTGCAATGAATTATAAATATAAAATTATATTAAACCCATTCTGTGTTCTATAATGAGGCTCTTAGAATAATATCCAAAGACCAAGTATGGCACTTGGGCTCCAAAAGTTATGCACCTTTCCTTTCCCTTAGATTGTAATATCACTAAATTAAAAAAAAACTGCAAATATTTGACCATCAGCTTCCCAATACAAAAGAGTACTGCAGAAAATATTTACCGTAGCCATTTAGAAATAAATCCATTAAAACGAAGCAGAAGTCTAAAGGTATTTCCTACTGGAAAAGACGCCATTTTCCCCTCCCATTTTCCACCTGTCAATAAGCTCCAGTGAGTTCAGAAAGCATTGAAATTGCCCAAACCAAATTAATAGGATTGCTCTTTGCCTACTGAATTAACAGTGTATTCACAGACAGTTAGGCTTAGTTTTAACTATACATTAGGTACTATAAAACTAACACACATAAAATAAATCAAATATATTTTCATTTCCCAAGGATATTAATACACAGAATGTACCAGTATATACCAACAAAAGTCTGATAGATTGATCAACAGCCTATGGGGAAAATGTAGCTTGAAAGTGACAATTATTTTTTAATGGATGAAGAGAAACATTTTATATGGGCATTAAATGTGTATCCCCAGGTCAAAGCTTTTATAACTTGTGTTTCCTCCTAGAGTAATTTTAATGACTTCCATAAACCTCTGGGTAAAAAGGATTTATAATTCTAGTTCTGACAAATCATTAACTAGAAGCAGTGTTAAAACAAACTCTAAAATAAACTGCATAAAACCACTACAGGAACAGCACAAGAATGCAAAAAAGAATCTTTCCTGCAAAACGCACTAGTATTGAAGTAATATTAGTTGTGCCAAGTACTCAGTTTTAAACATTTTGACAGCCAGAACTGTACTTCCTGGATGGGACTTAACATAAACAAGAACTTAAGAACACAAAATAATAAATCTCCACATAAGTTCTCAATGGCTTTCAGGAAATATTTTGGCACTACAAATATTAATGTCGAAGTGTCTATTGATTACAGTGATCACCAAATAATCTACTAGGTTATTTGATTTAACCAACCATCAAGGATTTTGGCAGAAGAAAACTAGATTATATCAATCTTAATTAATCTAGCTCTTTCCCATCAGATTTGGTAATTAATGGTATGAGAGGAATCATCACCTGAATACATTTCAGTAAGAAATAAAATCCCATGCCACAGCCACAAGTAATAACAGCATTGATTTTTGCTATACAATACCAAATGAAAGAAGCAGGAAGAAAACTCTTTTGTGATTTTAGTTTAATCATCTATGTTAGTATCGGTAGAACTAGACTGAAAATTGCAGATTATAAAAGTCTGTTTCGAAAAATCTACATCACTTGTTGCATAGCATATCTTTCCCAAATCCCTGGGCCACGGTCTGGTGCTGGTCCATATTGGGAACTGGACCACAAAAGCAGCAGGTGAGCACACAAAGCTTTATTTGCACAAGTGCGAAACCATCTACTTTCCCCCATTGGTCTGCAGAGCCAGAAGGGTTGAGGACCACTCTTTTAGACTACAGAATTATTATTGAGAACAGACATACAAGTCTGGATATCAGCAAAAGATGGTGCAAATACATGCTTTTTCCAGATCAGCTGAGCCAAATTGTAGCAATGACAATTTAACTTTATCAAGTCTGAGTGTGCTTATGACATTCATTAAGAGCAACGGGAAAACTATTTCATTCTAAGCTGTATTTATAATTACGTATCACAATGCTGTACTGATAATCCTCGACTTACCACATTTGAGCCCAAAAGACATTTGTTAAGTGAGTTTTACCCTATCTTCCTTGCCACACTTGTTAAGTGAGTAACTGCAGTTGTTATTCATTTACATTTGATGAATCTAGCTTCCTCATTGACTTTGCCTGTCAGAAGGTTGCAAAAGGTAAACACATGACCTCAGGTCACTGCAACTGTCATACATGTCAGTTGACAAACAGCTGAATTTTGATCACATGACTATGAGGTGCAACAGACATAAGTATGAAAAATATCCGTAAGTCACTCTTTTCAGTGTCATTGTAATTGCAAATGACCACTAAACAAACTGCTGTAAGTCAAGGCCTACCTGTACTTAAAATCCTTTGAATAAATCCAAAAATTCAACAGCCAAGTTGCTATTCTTTATTATTTTAAGTAATAAATGTGAATATTTCAAGACATACATTCTGAAATACAAAATCAGTATGACAATCTAATCTGTAAAATCTCTGAAATAATTAGAAGCTGTATATTCACTATATTAAATGTAAAAAGAATTCAACTTTACCTATAAGTCTACTTGAAGAGTTATCAGTTTGTCACTGAGATAAGTAAAAGTATACATCTAAAGCAGGGGTCCCCAAACTTGGCA